>JAOUQU010416360.1:0-11073 GCA_028566735.1 Ammoglanis amapaensis
TTGTGAGGCCGTTCAAATTGACGAAACGCAAGTCCTTGCGAAATTCCATTGGTCCTTCGACTAATCGACCAATGGAACTTGGCCGACTAGTAATTTTTTCGGTCGACCAACGAATAATCGATTATTTGCGGACAGCCCTAGTAATTACACATGTCATTACATCTATGCATTTCATTAAATGCTTGAAACGTTTAGTTGTCAGAAGCAGCAGATGAACGTTTAGACCGAGGAGGAGAAGAAAACACGGTTCTGTCAGTTCAATTGGAGAATTGACGATCTGCCTCTTCCTCGTTTGTATCTATCGACGTTTTTAGGGTTTTCTGCACAACGGGATCTTTTTATCTTTATTTAAGCGCAGTTTGGCGCTTTGACGCTGATAATCGACCCGCTGTTGGCTGTTTCTGCATTGTACTGCTGTTTCACGAGATAGGCAGACGGCCAAAGTCGAACCTCGAGCCGAGGTCTGACCTGTCTGGAGCAGGATTGTACTGGCTGACGTTTCTTTGGCTCGGTGTTTATGTTCTCTGGTTTTATTTTTGACCCAGGTCACGTAGACTTAAAGACATGGTGGGGAAAAAAGACTACAATAAAAATTAGAATAGAATTAAAGCAAGACCTCTCGTTTTAATCACACACACTAGCATAGATTATAAACTAAAATAAACCGATTGCTTTGAAATGCCACTCTCGGAGTATTCTATACTTGTGCTTAACTACTATACTTCACTCATCCACTCTTTCAGATCAGGGTCAAGCCAGATAACACGGGCGTGGTGACCGATGGGGTGAAACACTCCATGAATCCGTTCTGTGAGATCGCGGTGGAGGAGGCTGTACGTCTCAAGGAGAAGAAGCTCGTGAGCGAGGTGGTGGCTGTCAGCTGTGGACCTCAGCAAGTTCAGGTTATAAATCGTATCGCTTCAGACTGTATCGATCCTTTACTGGACATACTGTGCAGGGCCTGATATTAAAATACTTTGTTCGTGTGTGGGTGTCTTCAGGAGACCATACGGACCGCGCTGGCTATGGGTGCAGACCGCGGGATTCATGTGGAGGTTTCCGGGAAGGACTTCGAGTCTCTCGGGCCTCTGCAGGTCTCCAAGATCCTCGCTGCTCTGGCCAAAAAAGAGGCCGCCTCACTGGTCATCCTCGGCAAACAGGTACACCCGCCTGGCACCCCCTCGCCCGCACCATTGCTAAATTAAATGTGTTTCCATGT
Organism: Ammoglanis amapaensis; assembly: GCA_028566735.1. Classification (NCBI taxonomy): domain Eukaryota; kingdom Metazoa; phylum Chordata; class Actinopteri; order Siluriformes; family Trichomycteridae; genus Ammoglanis; species Ammoglanis amapaensis. The sequence continues at coordinate 1,220 of JAOUQU010416360.1, forward strand.
AATTATAATCATGATGATGTGAAAGGTACATCAACAAACTCACTTTGTGTTTCGTGGGCAGGCAATTGATGACGACTGTAATCAGACGGGTCAGATGACTGCTGCCCTGTTAGACTGGCCGCAGGTGTGTATGTTTGCAAAATACTCACACATATACACACACACTACAGCAATATACACACAGTTTCAGTATTACATTTGTAGTATAGTTATCTAACACCAAATGAATATAATGATGTACAATGATGCCTCGTTATGTTATACCAACAGGTGGAAAACTTTACTTTTAATTTACAGTAATTAAGTACTTGTTTACTTGTATTTAAAGTATATATTACAACCTGTGCTTGTATTTTTATTTAAGTATGTTTTGTCTTGAGTTGTAATTCACTACATTTTAAATCACGTACATTACTGAGCATATCAAACACTTATGCATTCATGTGCATCATGATTTATTAACATATACACACCTTTTGTACATTTTTGAGCGTGTATATATCTGTTTTACATATAGATACGAATACATATGAACAAAAACGCACGCACACGACATGTTGAGAATTATACACGATGTAGTAACACTGCTCATCCAGCAGGGGTCAGAACAGAAGCAGCGTCGCCATACAAACTGTGTTGTTTTGCTCGGTACCTCCACAGGGGACTTTTGCTTCTGAGGTGACATTTGAAGGAGACAAACTGAAGGTGGTGCGTGAAATCGATGGCGGACTGGAGACCATCAGGATCAAGATGCCGGCGGTGGTGACGGCGGACCTTCGGCTCAACACGCCGCGATACGCCACCCTGCCCAACATCATGGTATAAGCTCTGATCACACCTGCTTCAGCGGATGCAGATTTTCCCACTCTGGCTCATGGAACCCATGATTTTTTACCAGTCTGGTCCCACTGTGGTTTACACCATCATTGATCATTCGATTTCTTTTGTAGAAAGCTAAGAAGAAGAAGATTGCTGTGGTGAAGCCGGCTGACCTCGGGGTGGACGTGAGCTCTCGGGTGGAGGTACTACGGGTGGACGAGCCTCCACAGAGACTGGCAGGAACGAAGGTGGAGTCGGTGGAGGAGCTGGTCAGCAAACTCAAGGAGGCCGGAAGGATATAAAGGATCAGCACAAAGTCCCGGAGGTGAGAGAACAGAAGCCAAATTCAGTCCCAGCATTTAGACCTAGACTTGGTTTACACGCCCAGATTTAGACCTAGACTTGGTTTACAGGCCCAGATTTAGACCTAGACTTGGTTTATAGGCCCAGATTTAGACCTAGACTTGGTTTATAGGCCCAGATTTAGACCTAGACTTGGTTTACATGCCCAGATTTAGACCTAGACTTGGTTTACATGCCCAGATTTAGACCTAGACTTGGTTTACAGGCCCAGATTTAGACCTAGACTTGGTTTACAGGCCCAGATTTAGACCTAGACTTGGTTTATAGGCCCAGACCTCGATAAGGTGTTTTTGATTTTGTTTTGTTTTTTCCCCCGACTTCGTTTTAGTTTGTTTCTGATGAGGTTTACAGACCCCACTGACCATGTGTAGCAATGACCTTTTAAATCATTTATTATTACCGAATATTAATTCAGTGTTTATTATTTCAGGTTTCAGGTCTCATTCTGGTGACAAACAAAACTAAGATTCCTGGAGGGTTCCAGATCTATCGATAATCTCCCAGCACGGCCTGTTAGTTCATTCAGACATCATTATCCAGCGTGTAGAACACATGTTCCTCAGTCCGGCTTCTTCTCTACTGTACCTGCTTCTACTCTGGGACTTTGGGAGCAGCACCGTGTGGAACTATTGAGGATTTAATACTGAGAAACCACTGTCCATCCTATTTTCTAAAGGTCTTTACATTACAAGTCCTATAGATGTTGTGTGTTATAAAGAACGAAATATGAAATTCTGCAAATGTTTGTGACCCAACGGGTACAGGATCAAGGGTTTAGTGTTGATTTTATTTCTAACTTGTGTCCAACTGAATGTAATTATATCAATCAGATCATTTAACTGGACCGTGGACAGTGTCTCTCAGTATAGATCATTAAACAAGATTCTTTTTTTCTTTAATGTTTTGATTGTACAGAAGCCAAATGTGAAATCAAACCAATTAAAATAATGACTAGTTTCCATGTGTGTATCATGTCTTTTATTCACTAGCAGTTTGTGAGTATTTATTTTAAGTAAATATATGTATTAGTGTGTGTGTGTGGTGTTGTATATAATTGTCATGAAGGTGATCTTCTTTGACAGGTGAACTGACCAATGAGCACACAGAAGGGGCGGGTCTTAGCTGACTCAAAATACTGTCCAGGAGTTCGTTTTCTTAGGAGTCGTTTGAATTGTTTGAATCAAACGGCTCGTTTGAATCACTTGATGTTGACTGAATGCTTTGACAAAAATAAAACAAAACACATAAAAGATTAAAATTATAATAATAATTTGAACATAATCAAATTGCGTTTCTGGTTTATTTCAAATCCTGTAATCTAATAAATGTGCTTCGTTTTCTCAGTGATCGGTGCACATGATTCGGTCGCTATCATTATAATATAATGATATTTACCTCACGCATTTTATTTACAGTATATTTCTTTAATAAAAAGTGTAAATAGAAAACGCTTGTGTAAAAACAAACAAATACAAACGATTTAAAAGTATGTAAACCGATTTGAACTTATGAATCGATTCATTGCTTGATTCTTTTTTATGAGTCGTTTGAAAGTATTTGATTCAGCACCGTCTTCAAACCAGCTGAAGTCACAAGTCGGCGCAGAAAAGTTTCTTTATTTCTTTTATTTCCTGTTATTAATACGCAAATGTAATGAACTATATTTCATTAATATCGTGCTGAAATACTTTCGTCGTCATGTGTTGTCTTTCTGATTTTGACAATCTGGTAACTTTACTTCTGCTCGTCTGCAGCATCTCAGGTAAGAAAGACAATGAACAGTTTATAACAATATTATTTCTAATATGTACACAAACGTCAACATGAATGTGCTAATAATATTCAATGCATATTCATGTAAATAGCATTGCATTATGTTTTTAAGTTGGAAACGAGTTACTACGTCAGATCTGATCACGTGATTCCATTCCTTTACTGCTTTATGATTATAAAAAGACACAAAACGTGCAAAAGAATCATAAAGTAGGTAAATGCAAAGTACATAGAACCGGTTTTTACTCAGGTCAGTAAGGAAAATCCCGAAATTTGAACCTATTCTGTAGGAACATGGTTGTGACTTGTTTCTGATGGTTCTAGGATTACATCTGACCAAATGCTGGTGTCACTGTTTACAGTCAATCAAGCTTCACCAGGTCGAGGCTTTTTCATGATTCCAGTGCAAGATTGCAAACAAGAAGTGAACTAAATCTTACAAACACACTAGATAACTTTGCTCGGTGAGTAAATGAGTGAATTAGATGATTAAAAAGGCTCATTATAGGGTGAATGAAGGTTCTCCGTGTCGCCCTTGTGGTCTGTAGACGTTCCTGTGTAGTGCCCTGAGGTACACCATTATTTACCAAGGACAATATTTAGGGACACTTCGTCACTAGAGATGGAGTTTGGTGGTAAACAGAGGCTCAATATGTACAGAGCTGCTTCTTTTCTTCGTTAGGTCACGTCTGATGTATTGACGCCCTGGTCCGGGGGGGTCCTGGAGTACTTCCAGAAAGTCAACCAATAAAACATAAATGTTTTTTTGCTAGAAATATGTGCCAATCGTTTAATTAACAGAATAGTTAAAGCAGTCATTCATTTGCTAAACGGCTTTGTTGTACGTCTCTTGCAAGTGTGCGTGTGTGTGTGAGTGTGTGTGTACAGTATTGATTTACATAAGCCGTCCAGTTCTTCCTCAATAGCTCACTTGGTTTAAAAAAGGTTTCCCGCGGACTGTACAATGAAGAGCATTGACCATTGTTGTGGAAAGCACCCAAGATAGGCCTCGCCTCACCTGATCCAGAAAGGACCTGCTGGAGTGTCGACATTTCTCAGGCATTCCATTAATACTCTGAACGATCCTCACAGGTACCATCGGCAACCTCGTCATCCAGCCCACTGGACCGCTGGTGGTTCCGGCTTTCGTGGGTTCCACCGTGACCCTCGACTTCACCTACAGCGGAGTCGTGGATCCTCTGGTGACGTGGCAGAAGGATGCACTCATTCTGGCTACTTATACCATAAGCTCCGGCGCCCCGCCTGACGTTGCCCCTGGATATAGAGGAGCGTTATCAGTAAAGCAGAACGGCGCTCTGGTCCTTCAGAATGTTTCGGACAGTTACAGCGGTATGTACATTGTACAGATGGCGAAGTCCGGGGAACAGGGATCCTCGCTGAGCTTTACACTCGTTGTGTACGGTGAGTAAACGAGTAAATGGCAAATTTTGTTGTTATTATTTTGTTGTGTAGCGGGACTCTTAATTGGCGTGCTGGTGCCTTTGCCAGCATTTTAATCATCGTTAGTCACACAGAAACACCCTGGATGGGACTCGAGTTCATTCTAGGGGAAGAAACACAGATTTAAAGAGTAAACCTGCATCACTTAAATGTTTTTATGGTGTTTTTCATACAGACAACATAACGAGCGTTTCTCTAAACATGGAACCACAAGACGTTCTAGAAGGCGGAGCACCGATGACTCTGACTTACGGGTATCAGCGAGGACCAGCGAGTTCCAGCGAGTGGTACTTCAACGGCCTACAGATCCGAAATAATTCCCGCTACTCCATAACACAGAAGAGCCTGACGGTGAGCGGTCCGAGGCGTGGCGACGCCGGTAACTACAGCGTGGTCCTGAAGAACCCGTTAAGTACCTCGAACCAGAGCACAAAAGTTTCTGTGCTGTGTAAGTGTCCGGATGGTGCTGGTTACATATTTATATACGGGGAGATTCACTCGAAAGAGGCCCTAAACCCTACGCTACACACCTTGAACTGTTTCTCTTGTCTTGTATTTCGTCTGCATTTGTGTTCGTTAGATGGACCGGACCGTCCGGTGCTGAAGGTCAGCCCTTCTCAAGCATCCTTCACATCTGGAGAGAATCTGAGTTTATCGTGTGGAGCCGCCGGAGAACCGGTTCCCATCGTCTCCTGGGTTCATCAAGGCCGAACTCTCCCCTCGTCCTCCGACGGGACCCTCCATCTCACCAACGTCCAGACGAGCCAGAGCGGCACTTACACGTGTGTACTGAGTAACAGCAAGACTAAAGCTCAGCACGACGGGAACGTCACCATCATCGTCTGGGGTGAGTTACCAGATATCATGCAGTGTTACCAGCACTGAAGAACACAGATGTTTTTACCAGGGCTAAAAACACAATCGTCTTTATACTTTAACAGTGGTGTCGTAATCCTACAGTCGATGTGTTGCGTTGTGTGTGTGCAGGTCTTAGCCGCTCGGCCATTGTGGCCATATCCGCCGGAATCCCGTGTGGAATCCTTCTTCTTCTCGTCGTCATCGGCCTCGTCTATCTCTGCTACTACTGCTGCAAAAAGAAAGGTTCACAGAAATATAGAAACATATGCATGAAGCTTTATTACCACCCTGTTTCCTGTTAATACTGGTTTTTATATCGACAGATCGGAACCCCAAGTATCCTGTCGCTAAAGCCGTGGAGAAAGTGAGTACAAGACCTGTATTTCTTTATTTATTTTGAACTCATTTTACGCATGTACGCACACTAGGGGGCAACAGTGAGCACACATGCCTGGCACGATGTACAGCTCTAGTATAGTCACGGCACCCGGGGATCAGTTCAGGGGTTCCGTGTCTCGTGTTTTCGAATCGGCAACCTTCCGATCACAAGCCCGGTCAACATATGTCTGTGGGAACTTGTCCCTACTCGGTCAGAGTTTAAATGGTTGGGCATTGATATCAGGGTGAGTGATTTAATATTTATTATTATTAAGCTGATGTCCCCTGCACATCTTTGGACTGTTGGAGAAAACCCGGAGCTCCACAAACACGAACTGCCGAAGAAACCCACACAGACCTCCCCACCCGGGGATCAAACCCCGGACCTTTCTTCAGAATAAAATCACACCGCGGGTATTTAGGAGCGAGTGAATGAGTCTCTGAGACGAACCACAGCGAGAGCTTTTGGTCTCTCAGGAAGAAAACAAACAGCTCAACAAAGTTCAGTGTTCACGGTGTCATGTTGTCATGCTCCAGGTTCACGAGCAGGTTTTCTTAATCGCCGGGATCTCCGATGACAGAACATGTTTATTTACAGTCGCCGCTTCTGAAGGTCGTGCATGTTAAGATGTTGATGGCAATAACAGCAACTAAATACAGTTTTCTTTGTGTGACTGATGAGAAAGATCGTACCTGACTGAGACTTGACTGCCGTGTTTGTGTTATTAGGCAGTGAAAAGTCAACCAGATCTGAACCGAACTCAGCGATTCCTCGACATGGGACTGAAGCCGCCGCCAGCGTATGACAGCTTCCATCTCCAGGTGATGAGTTTGTCATGTTCAGGTCGCATGATTTTACACGCTGGATTATAAACAACAAGCGCACGCACTGTATTGTTTTAATGTCTCTTAGTGCTCCCTCTTGTGGTCGACACGTAACAATTCAACAATAGTGTACAAAACCTGGTGTGACATCATAATAACAGAACAGACAACAAGATATGAATATTTACATGTAATTCATTGCTTATTGTTGATCTCGTTTGCTTTTCAGACGTTTGCAGAACGATGGGGCCCGTTGCCTTCAATTGTGCCCCCTGTGAGAATGGCGACTACGGTGTAGCGCAGCCCTGACGCCCGGGTTCTAATCCTGCCTACAGAACAATCGGATCATTTATCAAAGACTTAACAAGAACGACATAAACACAAATATGTCCTAGTCATCTGGTAGTAAACCCTCCCGCAATCGGCCTCAAGTGGGCGCTATAGCGCATACAAACGCAGTGATGTACGGCTCTCGTGCGCTACATTTTTTTATTGCAAACTTTTTTTCTTGTTCCTTGGGTCAATACAAAATTAAAAACTATATTGAAACATTAGGCTCCGCCCACTTTTTTACCACCCGATTATATTTTACCTGATATTTGTTATTCTATATTTAAATAAATCTTCCGAGTAAAGAAATTTAACCATGAAAACAAAGTATAAATCATTAATTTATTTATTTTTGTTGAAACACTTATTTATCAGATAGTCTTGATTCTTCATCCCATGCAGGACATCGACCCTAAACTTTTTAAAGTTATTAATTATCATCTTGGTCAGTGCAACACGTTTTCACTCTTGTAGTTCCACCAGTAATTGCACATCTAGTTAGGGGCCCGAGCACGTCCGGTGCGTGAATGAAAGTGTAGCATCAGCGCGTCGCATTGAGCGACGTTACTGCAAACCTCGGCACATTCACAGTTCCAGAACTGCTAATACAAGAAGAAAAAGAGAACATCCCACCACCCCCATCACAATGACCCCAAATGTGAACAGAGGGTCACGTGGCCCCTGGCATCACCCGGCTCGAGTGCGTTTGTTCCGCGTGGGCGGACGTGTGCGCTTAAAGCTTTTTGCCACCCTCGACAAAAAGCACAGGGGGGATAACTTTTTGGAACCTGGCCTGGAGAGTTTCTCTTTGGAGTTTACGCCGACTCCGGGGTCCTCGCTCGTCTGTCCTCGTCTCTCATTCTCTACAGGAACGTTCACGCTTTTTATCTTCTGAAGAAGTCGGGTAAGATTTTCTACCCAATATGTAAAAAAAAAGAAGTTAATGTTCAAAAGTGACGATTAAACTGTCACCGTAATACAGCGGAGAGCTGGTGTAGGTGCAAAACATGCAAACATTTGTGCGAAACGATCCAAACGAATGAGCTCCCTCTTATTTAAAACATGCCGGTGGGTGTATTGGCTGTGCAAAAGATTAGGCAGATGTCAGGGTTGATGCAGTGGGACCCGTTCAGACCACTGGACCACATCATGTTGTTCTGATGAATCACATAATCATTGTGTGTGTGTGTGTATGTGTGTGCTGACCGTAACTGGATGTTACACACGGGCTGTGGTGCGATTTCAGAGAGTCAGTGGGGATGTACAGCTTCATGGGTGGAGGTTTGTTCTGCGCCATCGTGGCCAACATCCTGCTGGTGGTGTCGACGGCTACAGATTACTGGATGCAGTACCGCCTGTCGGGCAGCTTCGCTCACCAGGGTCTGTGGCGCTACTGCCTGTCCGGTAAATGTTACATGCAGACAGACAGCATCGGTGAGTGTGAGACAGATACACACGATAATGACACAAAAAAACAAAATGTAAAGCTTCTGTTCTATAAAACAAAATCGGAAACCAGAACAACACGGCTCATTTTGGTCAAACACAACATTCAATTGTCATCTATTTGTTATTTGTATTTATATATTTATGCATGTATTTATTTCAATATCATTTAATTAATATCAATATTTATTTATTCATATATTTATATATTTTGTCATGTGTTTATTTATGTATTCATTTATTTATATATTTATTTATTTGTGTATTTATGTATGCATACAGTATATTCATGTATGTATTTATTTATTTACATATTTATTTGTGAATTTATTTATTCATTCACTAACTGTTTAGTCATTTGAGCATTTTTAGGGTCACATTATGGGTGAGAACTGGTTCCTCTTAATATCCAAGTTCTGATTTATTTATTTAGCAGTTATATTCTGATAAAAATCTTGTTTATGGTTTTCTGGACGTCCGGAATCATTCTGGGAGTCTGAGATTGTACTTCTTCCGTTCTCAGCTTACTGGAACGCCACCAGGGCCTTCATGATCCTCTCCTCGATGACTTGCTTCGCCGGGATCATCGCCGGCATCCTCGCATTCACACACTTCTCTTCATTCGAGAAGTTCAGTCGTAGCTTTGCTGCTGGGATCATGTTTTTCATTTCCAGTGAGTGTTATATCTAATTAAATTAAATACAAAAAATTAAAATTCTTAATCTAAAACAAACTTAAGTAAAAGTAAATACTCAATTACAGTAGTGCGAGTAAATATAATTATTTAGGCCTTAGACTTTCCACCCCTGTAGTTATATACAATATTAAATGATTACGAGAGTTGTAAATATGAATTGTTAATATAAGTTTTATAGTTAAGCTCCGATATCTCGACAGCTCTTTTCGTTCTGCTCGCCATGTCGATCTACACCGGTGTGACGGTGAACTTCCTCGGGCGGCGTTTCGGAGACTGGCGCTTCTCCTGGTCTTACATCCTCGGCTGGGTCGCACTGCTCATGACCTTCTTTGCAGGTGAGCAATAATACCAACAACATGTCTATTTTTTAATCTATTTCTAATAGTAATAACGTTGTGCTGATCATTGTTTGGGTGGCTTTGCTTTGCAGGTATTTTTTACATGTGTGCCTACAGGATGCACGAGTGCAGAAGAGTTTCCAGCTCACACTGATGGACAAATAAAACCTTTACTGCATTACATCGTTTTTTTTTTAATTGAAAGGACAATTGGAGCATCATGAAATTCAGTTCTGAGAGCTAACACGATGTGCTAGCTAACGTCTAGCATTGTGTGTATTAATATTATATCACTATTAAAGCTTATTAACACACCAAAGTCTGTCTTATACTGAAAATTTATACTGCAAAGTGAAATAAACACACTAATGAAATCTGTCCAAAAGTTTGTCTACTTTATTGATTTTTAGAATACTTTTTTAAAAATCATTCAGACTCTAGATGGCAGTAAGTTGCAGGTTTCACACACATAGAAGAAGCAATCATGGTTATTAGTAGGGCTGTCCGCAAATAATCGATTATTCGTTGGTCGACCAAAAAAATTACTAGTCGGCCAAATTCCATTG
>JAOUQU010416371.1:0-11072 GCA_028566735.1 Ammoglanis amapaensis
GCAACTTCTGAATGCAATTGGTTGCACTCAGGGAAAAGGGGGCTGAATAATTTTGCACATCGCACTTTTCAGTTTTTTATTTTTAAAAAAATTGTTGATTCATGTATAATTTTCCTTCCACTTCACACTTGTATACCACTTTGTGTTGGTCTTTCACATTAAATTCCAGTGAAATATATTTGTTTGTGGTTGCAATGTGACAAAATATGGAAAAGTTCAAGGGGTATGAATACTTTTTCAACCCACTGTATATACACTTATTATCAATTAAAGTAAATAAAACTTAATATTTAGTTGCAAATATTTTGCTTGTAAGATCTGTATCTATTCCCACTAATATTAAGAACCATTTTTCTTTTGTGATAATTTTTCCAGGTTTTTACTTCAGCCTCTTTCATGTGATGTTTGTTCTAGAGTTACTCCTTTTTAGGATGTAAAATGCGTCTGGAAATGAATTAGACATTTCAAACAATTGTACTAGCTATGGCTAATATGTGTCACCCATTGACAGCTCTATCTAACTATAAATCTGAAACTGAGTGTAAACATTCAGCACTATTGGTTGATAAATGATTGGTCACATATTCTACTTTTGCTTTGCACAATGTGTGTGGGTGTATAAGAAAAAAAAACGTGCACATATCGGAGATACGTGCCAGCCGAGTCATGCTCTACCACTAGGGGTCCCCAGCACAGACTGACCATACAAGATTGAGAAAAGGGGAAGGGCTTTATCAGGTTTATTAGTAATGCAGAACATCTGTGTTCTCTGGGTCATTGGATTGTTTACAGCAAGCAAACAACGAGCAATTGGCATAGTTAAACACATTCTAGTAAGGAAAACAACAGCTGTATTAAGTGTAAAGCTCCAATTTTCTTTTATGGATTAAATCTAATATGAATAAACACGCAAGTCTATCATGCACTTGTATATTAATCCTGAACATGCATTTGAATTCCCCTGTGCAACGAGCACCTCAGTCTCATCATCTGAAGCTTTAAAATTCTTTCTCCAACAAGGCAAAATAGGGGCACTGGTCCAGACTTTGCTATGCAACTACGGTTGGGTTCTAGGGAATGATACTTAACCCTGTCTGCCACGGGGGTGGCCTATGAACGCTGGAAAAATGGCATTTTTTTTGCTAAACTTGAACTGTGCTATGCATAGACCCTTGTTACCAGACTGGTGTCCATTTGCAGAATGTATGGGTGAAAAGAAGGGCTCTCCTGGGACTTTGGAGGAGACACAAGCAGCGATATCACAGGCCTTGATTACATCATTGATTAGAACCCAATTTAGCATAATGAATTTGTCTTGCTGCTGGAGATCCTGATTGTGTCTGAGGAGGGTATATAGCTGCTCACCCATGCTCTGACACATGCTCAGTCCTCTCTGACCATTTTTTTCACTGTAGCAGAAACCGATTTTGCTAATCAGGGTCATTGGACAGCATTTAAAGACATCTTTTTGGTGGCAAAAAGACCAGAAGGTCACTGGTTCAAGCCCAACTACCATCAAGCTAACATCGTTGGGCAACTGAGCAATGCCCTTAACCTTAATTGTATGTCGCTGTGGATAGAAAGAGGTAGAAAGTAACTAATTATTGTAATTAAGTCATTTTTGAGTGTATGTACTTGTATATATTTAAAGTGTTTACAACATGTAGTTTTATTTACTTGAAGTATGTTTAGGCGCCACATTTTGAAACATCTGTTATTGAGTGTTAAGAGAAATCACGTTTGGAAAATTCTGCAGGGTTTAAAAGAGTTTAAAACATGAAAGTTAAATTCTAAAGTACTTTTATGTTACCCTAAATATGAGGTGGAATTTTGCAATCTTTATCCACTTGTCTTGTTTACATTGCACAGGAGAAACACCTGAACTTTTCAGTCTAAGTAACGTTTACTCTGAGTACATTTTAAGTGACCTTAAGAGTGACCTTTTACTTTAGTACATTTTAGACTTCTAACTTTACTCATACAAGTAAAAAAAACCATCAAAGTAACAGTGCTTGAAGTTGATTGCAATGTTTTAGTACTCTTTCAACCGCTGCCCAACCTACTTAGTCTGGTAATCTCTCCCGACAGACATAGTGGTCAATTGGAGTGTGCCGCAGTCACTGCCACTTGTCTCAGACAAATGGCGCCCAGCCGACCCGTATCAGAGCCAAGTTCAACCAAAGTGTTCAATATCTCCACGGCTGAGACGTTTTGACGATGCCGTTTTGAATACTGAGTCATTTTGAATACTTGTTTTTCTCAAATCTAATACTCAATACCTGGTGTAGAACTTTTAATCTTTTACTAATCTATTCCAACCAGCCACCTGATAAAACATTTGCCAGAGCATGATTGAAGAGTTTCCTCCGAGAGAACAATCCTACTACCTCTCATCCAGTCCTACCCTAAAGCGAGTGTGTAAGAATCAATAGCAGAGTTTGCAAAAAAAAAAAATCTTTAGGAAACTTCACCACTCTGTTTCTCTTATCTACACTGTGAAGCTGTGATTGATGGAGGCTCATGCAGGCTGGACTTCTGGTTCGAACAGAAGCAGACCAATCCAAAAGGAAAATAATTAGCAAGCTCCTTGACTCGCAGGGTAGCTGGGGCTGCTGATTAGCTTTGATTGGATTTGATTAGTTTGGATGGACTTGATTTTTTTGCGTTTTAATTTAGTTACAGAAAGAATAGAAGAATATCTTTGTTTGTTTGGCATAATATACATTTAAAGGTGTACCACACAATTTTATTATTTTTCAGCTTGTTTTGATGTCTGCATTCAAGCACTGAGTCGGTAATAATTAAACAGAATCAGTAATGGCATCCCTGGAATCAGGAGTAATTGGAAAGTAGCACTAGTATGCTAACTTAGCACTGTTTTTATGGTTTTACTATGCCGCTAACCAAAACGAATTGGCAGCATCACTGCAGATTTACACTAGTGTAGTGGAAACATTATTTTGGGGTCTGGACTAGTGATGTAACAGGTTTGACAGTAGTGAGTTGGCAAGATCACTATGGTGTATTATTATGGTGTACTAATGGTGTAATATGTTTTTGCTCATTTTATTAATTGTTATTTTTTTTAGATCATATATGCTGCTGTAGATTGCACTAAGGGACAGAACCATGAGCTGTGTAAGCAGGAAGGAGTCGATGGCTACCCAACTTTTAACTACTACAATTACGGCAAGTTCAACGAGAAATACAATGGAGAACGAGGGGTTAGTAACTTTTATCATGTATATTCTAATAATTTAATAAAGATAACAATCATCTTATGATGTATTGTTGCAGCTTTGCTAAAAATGTGGTCCATTTTATAAATTATTCAATCTGTTTCTCTTATGGCATTTTTATTTTATTTTATTTTTTTTACTCCTGGACGGGCTGCAAAAAATTTAAAACTCCCCAGGCTTGAATCTCTGCTACTGGTCAGCAGTCCCTGCAGCAAACAGAATTGGCTGGGAAGAGACTAGGGATGTAATGATTTTCCAAGTATCGATTCACTTCAGACAACGTTTGGAATTTGACTTAATTAAAATGACTCGATATTCACTTTGAACTGCAGAGGGTAGCTGGTGCTATTAAAAAAAACGTGAAGCCAGTGTGTATGGCATAGTTTGCGACTCTCCGAAATAAAAGAACGAGCATTCTTTATATATTTGCTCGTACAACATTTTTTTTCACTTTATTTACTAAATAGCAATCAGGGAGGGGGGATTGTGTTGTGAACCCGGGTGTACAGGTAGGTGTATCGTTACTTCCATAGATGAGGCTTGACTAATAAGTGGGGGAGAGCCTGGATGCTGCATGTACGTCACATTTTGTGTTGATTTGACCTTTTAATTCATGCATATGCACTTTTCTTTAATATTAACATTTGCAGTAATGGATCCAATATTAAGACAACTGCAAACATTTTGGGTTAATTTAAATAATCATGTGTATTCTATATCATATAAACATACATAAAATGTAGCATTGATCGATCTATAAGTTGATGATATCACTTATCACAAATTGCCAAATTCGTTAATAACTACTTAGATTTTTGGGGGCTCAGGATACCAACATTTTTGCTATGAACAGCCCTTACAGGTGCTGACGATGCTTGAGTTCCAATGGGAACTGGCAGACCGGTTGGGGATGTCCCAGTACACTTTGAACCGTTCTATTCCAGCTGTTTTGGATGGGGTATTCCACATGCAAGCTGTGTATATAAGGTTCCCATACGATGCAGTTGACCAGGCAAACATTAAAGCGCTGTACACACATCGATTGACTGCACACACATTGCTGTAAATGTGCCATGTGAGGAGGAATGTGCATATAAAGCACCTTCATTCCATACACGTACGAAAAATCTGTCATGCACAAATGTGCCTAATTAATGTAGTGGCACGGTGGCATCAGACCATTTCAGTCTTTCACTTTTTTGATTATTGTTTATCCCAGTGGACAGAGAAAACTCCTAATGAGAGTATTTCAATGCATATCTTCTAACGCTTTAGTGCTTTTTCCTTACCTCTTTTTGTAATAGCTGTAGATTTGGGTACTGCAGTGCCTTGTAGCATGGTTCTGTCTTAAGCTTAATGAAATGCTTGTGCATGTGCCTTCAATTTCGACTGATGTACATAGTGAGGGGCATTCTGTATACATAAGGTTTAAAAAAGCGTACGCAACTTTTAGTAGGATATCTGGTTAGTATCATGAGGCAGAAGTGAAGGAGCGTAGCGATCAGTGCAAGACTGACCTCAGGAGAGCATTAAAAACTTCAACCAATCATCACTTCCACAGCTTCTCTCCCCAGGCCATCAACACAATTAAAAAGGACTCTTCCCACGTCCCTCCACTTTAAGTTTTATTTTAATAATACAGAATACACCGTACATTTGCATCTTTATACCACATTCCACACAGGTCTGTTTGTTGTAATTATGTATATATGTCTATAATGCATTAATAGTTGTATTTAATTTAAAGTATGAGCGTATGTAAATTCCTTGTACATCTAGTGCATAGCGAAATGAAGAGCCTGATGGGTCAATTGAATTTATGATGGCTAAATAAGACGATAGCACGTGGATTGCTCATCCTGCAGTGGGTGCATGTGATTGGCAGATATACCCTCTGTGGAATTAATTGAGCTAATTATTATGTTTTTTTGTTTGTTTGTTTGTTTTTTGGTGGGGGGCGTTGGGTTGGCTTTGCGCGTATATAAGGTGTAGCCCTGGCCCCGACATTCTCGAACCTGAAACCACCTCGGGGAGCCACCTTGATGCTTGTTCTAACTTTCTGAATCCTCCCCTAGATGCCCTAGCTAGCAGCTAGATGATGCACTGTAGTCAGCACGGCTCCTTATATGTTTGATAACGTACCAGATACATGATGATTTTTATGATTTCATTTGCCTTCATTTACTCATTACTAATGAATCATTTTATTAACACTGTTTGCACGTATATGAAACAGTTGTGTTCTCTTCTTGATTCAGTGAGGGTGCGATTAACCAATCTAAAGTCCCGCCCCTTCCCCTTTAGTGCGTCCATCATTGGGACGCACCTAATGTGACTTGGAAGTGTATGTATGGTCATTGTACCTAATAAACAGTCTATGAATTGTAATGAAAGGTTCTCTTCTGCATGTTTTGATTTCAGGAGGCTGGTTTTATCGGTTTCATGCGAAGCCTGAGGGGGAAGGACCAAGAGAAAGTGGGAAAGAGAAAAGACGAGCTCTGAGATTTCTGCTGTGTCAGAAAGATGGAGAAGCCTGTCATTGCACTGTGACCGGACAGAAACACCCTAGCACTGACGCCACCCTCACTTAAAAAGAGGATATTTTTATACAACTGTGCCGATGTTTGTAATACCGACGTTTACCATGACTCGAACCTGGCTTTGTTTATCATAAACATGTGAACAGGACATTTTGCTTCAACCTACTGTGATATTACAGTTATTGAATCTCAGATCTATGCAACCCCGAGCACTCAACCTGCCGTCCCAGGTGATCGACAGCTTCAGCTACTCTGCACAAGTCATCCAAAGCTTTTCCTGATCGTTCCAGTTTTCTTTCTAATCACTTTTGTAAATAAGAACCATAAGTGTACAATCACAATATTGTAAAGCAAAATATTTTTCTACAGTGTGTCGACTTGACATCGTGAAGACAACAGAACAACATCGTGTAGCTTAAATTTGTGGCCTTAATCGCTTGAATAAGCTTTATTCAATCGGTGCAGTGCAACCGGAACTATATCGGGGATATAGTGGGCCCAAATCCAACATTCTGAGACATTTTGTGGTGGTGTGTGGAACTTATTCATTCCTGTCTTGTATTCTATTGTCAAATGTGGGGAAATAAAATCCAACAAACTGAAGAGGCCAACCATAACAGCTTAGCTGAGTGATGGATTCATATTTTAATTACAGTAATTAATCACCAAAACCCCAAACACAGTGCTAAATATACGAGCCATCTTAAACCAGTTCACACACTTATATATAATAATAATTATTATTATAATAATAATAGTGAGTGTGGAAGGAATAGGTGAATACTCCAGAGTTTACCTTGATACGAATATACATCTGTGTTAAATTATCATCAAATTTAATCTAATAGCATCCACAAACAGCCATAAGTGAAAAAAATCATGTGATTTGTATTTCAATTTCTAATTTTGGGGTATATGTTTAACAAAAATAAGCGATGCTATATTATTCTGTTATTATTATTATTATAGTTCATAGAGAGCTTACATGGTGGACATTGTTACATAAACTACATGTCCCACAATGCATGTTGAGTTTGTGACCCACAAAGCAACCACAATTAGCATCTCACAATTCGATGGAGTTTCCACGTCACTGTTTATCTTGTGGAACGGAGGATTACATTTACATTTTCAGCATTTAGCAGACGCATTTATCCAAAGAGACTTATAATTACAACTGAACACTATTTCTTGAGCAATTATCTGGTGATAGTGGAACCTTTCTGATCTGATAGCTCAGTACCTTAACCAATAAGCCATCACTGTACTCTATCTACAAATGCAATGTCCAGGTAGAGAGAGGATAGAAGAATGAGTGATGCCTATTCATGCTTCGGGGAAAAATAAACAATGTAAATGTTGGTGGTGGATGGAATGGGTGGTAAATAAGTGCAATATAGATAAACCATATATATTAAGCTTTCAGGAACAAACAGTAAATTGTCCTAGAATCAAAAGCAGATTACAATCACAGATGGATATGTTCCCAATGGCCATCTGATGCCAACACACAACCCTGAACATGGCATCGACACCCCAGCATTAAAAAATCCCTGCACTTAGATATATTGCGCATTATTTTAGTTAATTAAATGCTCAAAGGTCAAGAGCAAAATAGATAGCACAGGAAGCTACTGTACAGCCAAGTAGTTTCACGTGAAGGGACCTTTAGATGTCTTAGGGTGGTGGGAGGGAACCGGAGCTCTCAGAGAAATTACACACAACGGGAACACCGAACACCTCACCTGAGATTTAAACATAAGACCTGTTTGCTGTGACACAATTGTGCTATTCACCACACTTCACAAATTGGGTCCAACCAAATTGTTTTAAAGGAACGTGGGTCTTGGATACTAGGCTATTTTTCGAATATCATAATAAAAGGTGTAGATTATAAATAAAATATAAGCAGATATGACTATGATTTCAGTATCCAGACTTACTAGTAGGGATGTAATTATATACTGCACAACATGCTTTATGATTCATAATACTTAATACGTTCGGTAACTTATATTTCTGAGCCTAGTACAAAATATGTAAAACAGTTGAGCATTGCTCACTGCTGCCCACTAGTGTATGTTTATTAATGTGTGTTTCTCTGCACTGATTAAATTAAATGTAGATGAATAATTCCTGTGGTGAACAAGTCTTCTAAATTCTAAAAACATTCTAAATTCTAAAACCCCTCTGCCATCAGTCAGGTAACGTGAATAGCACTAGTGCCCTCTGCTGTTTAAAATGAACATTTTTAATCTGTTATTAACCTTGTATGATTCCAATCTTTATGTTTTGGTTCATCATTTAATCTCACAATAGCCATGGGTAAAGTCAAATTAGTTTTAGTACTTTCAGAGTGGCAAATGACAACTTTTTGATGAGCAGCAATCATGCTGGGGAAAATAATCAAGCATTGGTCCTAGGTAGAAGGAAGCAGATCAGTTTCTTTAGAATCTTTTTATTCTTGGAAACACTTCATAGTTGCTCTCCGAGAAAAAGTGAACAACCACGTTAATAATGCAAGAGAAAAAATGCAAATGCAGTATTATAAATGGTCGCAAAGATTTCATGGCAGATAGAACTGATCTAAAGAATAGTTCTTCTTCAAGATTAGTACTCATGAATGAAACAAGCCAATTATGTCGCATACATTGTTACTGTATTATTTACCTTTTTATTATTGTGGGAGAAGGTAGTGTTTATTTCTGTAAAACCCCTTTCTTTATGTTCTTCATACAAACAGACTTCAAATTGTTCTATGGAGTCTGTGGGTCACATTCTGTAGAAATAAAAGAAATAAAAAGCTCTGTGCAAGGACCCTTGGCAAACCAAGGTACCTGTGCAATTGCATCAGGGGAGATGTGAGCGGCCGTTAACTCTCATCCATCGTAATCAGAGATCTCCAGCAGCAGAAGACAGATCGACTACACTTCGTTAAGTCAGAGAAAAAAATTTGTTGCCAGAAGTTAGTATTGCGATTGAGATCCCTCGATTCTGCCTTTATTTAAGCTGTTGCTTAATTCCCACAAATTAAGCAGTGTTCATTTTTACAAACAAAAATCAAGACTTAAAATTGATTTGCTTCCCCTTTTGCTACCCAAACCACCTTGAAACTGTGATGTAATATATATTCTGACACCTTTCTATCACAGTCATGATTAACTTTTTCAGCAGTTTAAGCTACAGTACCTTGTCTGGTGGTTTACTCACTGACTGCCTATGACCGGTTTATTAGTGCCCATTTGTTGGAACAATGACCACTGCAGACCAGGAACACTTCACAATAACTGCTGTTTTGGAAATGCTCTGACCCCGTCATCTAGCCATCACAATTTGGCCCTGGTCAAACTCACAAATCCTTACACTTGCACATCACTCCTGATGTGACATCCAGTCTGAGAATAAAGTCAACGTTCCCTTGCTGCCTAATATATCTCACTCACCATGATGAAATGTTTACACTCCACCTGTCAGTGATCAGAATGTTATGCTGTGTTATGTTATTCCATGTGTTGTTACATGGGCACACGTTATGTGTATTGACACTAAATGTCACCAGTTCAGACGCTTCCATCAAGTGATCAAGTGAGGTGAAGTAAAATAAAGAACATGGCACGATTTCATACTTGTAGCAGTAATTTCTTAGACGACTAATACAGTCATAAAACTATTGTTAAGCTCTGTCTCCTGTGGGAATGGATACATGCTTAATGAGCTCATCTATAGCTGTACAGGAGTTTATTATTCAAGCGTGTGATTCTTTACATTGTCTTAAAAGCTCTCAGGGATAGCAAACACAATTATGAGGAGCTTACGTGCGTTATGATTTGCATCTCAGTCGGGTATTGAAAGCTCGCATTGTAGAATTCTGAATTCCCATTCGTTTTTTTTGGAAGAATGAGGTTCTGTTGTTGGAAGTTATTGCAGAAAGTGTTCACGTTTATGTTTTGTCACAAGAAAACCCAGCAGACTCTTTGCGTGAGCAAGGGACATGATATTCAGGTCAGAGCAGCTGGATGAAAATTCATGTTTATTTTTTTTTTCTTTCATGGCTTAGGTGTTGTATAGTTCAATAAATATTTAATGACAAAAGTATTACGGCTTTAATTATTTTCTGTCTCTAGGGTTCCGAAGTGAATACTTCACCTGCATTTTTCAGGCGTTAAATGACCAATGGGTTGATATCTGACTCGAGAGAAAAGAAAGCTTAGTGTACAGAATATTAGGTAGTTTAAAATATAAGGAACGTTTTCCATAACTTAAATTTGATGGCAGCATGGTGGTTTAGTGGATAGGAATGTATCCTCTCAACGAGACATTGCTAGTGCCTCATGGTTAGGGTAAAGGATTCGGTATTTAATGGATGTTGGACCCTTGAGCATTAACCCTCATTGCTCAGACTGGTTTACTGTAACTGCACTGTAAGTCGTTTTAGATAAAGGCCTCTGCTAAATGCTGAAAATGTAAATGTAGTAAATGCTACAATCCAAAAACATTCAGTCAGAGTAATTGGAGACACTAGTCAATAGACACGAGTCTATTTTTAATTGTTTAAGTATTAATTTAAGCTTATTTTATTGGTTTAACATTAATGGTTGTAAGTTAACTGTAAGATAAAGAAGCTAAGTTAGCATTAGCTATCTAGCCAAGAAAAGCACTCACTCTCTTCTAGCTAGTTAGTAAAGTCCAGATTACCAAATAAAAATATTTACAATTGCTCACTTCTGCTAAAAATGCTTTTCCGAAAGACAACGCTCCCTCCATCGTGATTTTCCACTACCAGCAAGACATGTTGCTCTCAGAACACATTATTTCTATAAGTAAAACTTCTATCTGCTGTAAGTACACTATACACAACAATTTCAAGAAAACAACACGCACTGTGACCCGGACCAAAACAAAGTTACAATAAATACAACACAAGTTACTTTGGCTTTTCATAATTAGAGTTTGTCAAAGTAAACAGAACAAGTGGTATTTAAACTATCTGCGCTTACGTGCTAGCAGAAAATTAGGTCATATTACGAAAATATCACGCAGACGTACTAGCTAATGGTGCGTCCCAAATCACACACTTGCGCACTTCGAGCCCTGCGTTTAAGTGCCTCCGAGAAAAACAACAACACTCAGTACCAACAAGGAAAGTACCCGGATAGTGCACTTCAAACAGACCCAAAATACTTTGTTATGACGCTACACGAACTAATACACTATACGCCAGGGGTCACCAACCTTTTTGAAGCTGCGGGCTACTTTTGGGGTACCAACTAATGCGGCGGGCGACCAGTTTGAT
>JAOUQU010416381.1:0-11071 GCA_028566735.1 Ammoglanis amapaensis
TATCTGAGTGAACTTATGAACTACTACAACCCAGCACGTTCACTTCGCTCACAAGGTGCAGGGTTACTTATAGTTCCCAGAATTAATAAGATCACGGCTGGTGGAAGAGCATTCTCTTACAAAGCTCCACAGCTTTGGAATAATCTTCCTGCCTTTGTTAGGGATTCGGACACAATATTTAAGTCTAGACTGAAAACATATTTATTTTCTCAGGCTTTTGATTAGTATAGACAAAGACGCAGGACCTGGGGGTTCTTGGTCATAGAAAACTTATGCTGATCAGGGATGTTGGGTTGCTGTCTGTACTGTATTTTGTAAAGTTGCTTTGAGACAATCTCTATTGGAAAAAGTGTTATATAAAAAATTGACTTTACTTGACTGTTGTTCTGCCTCTCCTGTCAGATCACTCAGGTGTGGTGCTAATGTCCTGTTACCTTGTAACCTGCTTGCTCTCCCTTGTAGTTATGCTGTAATAATTAGGGCTGCCGGAGTCCAAAACTTTCTATAAACGGTTTTAGTTAACTAGAATTGTACATTATTAACTACATTCTTTATCATTCAACCCCAAGGGCATTCTGACGGAGACCTGTTTACCCACCCAGGTTAAAGATTGAAGTGCCAGTGGACTGCCGTGCCAATATTGCTGCTCCTACCTGATGCGATGATATCCTGTAGAAACCCCCAAGAGGGATGGGGACCTGCTGCGTCTGGTTCTTCTCAAGGTTTCTTCCATGCATTCTGATGGAAACATGTTTACCCGCTGAGGCTAAGGACTGAAGACGAGACTGCAGTTCCAGTATTGGTGCTCCTGCCTGATGTGACTCCCCAAGGACCACCGAAAAAGGATGAGCCCTGTTAAGTCTGGTTCTTGTCAAGGTTTCTTTCTGTAATTTTCAGGGATCTGTTGGTCCTGTATTTTGTAAAGTTGCTTTGAAACAATGCCTAGTGTAAAAAAGCGTTATATAAATCAATAAAAAGTTGACGTGTCTATACAGTGGGTCTGACAGTTCACCCAAACACTTTAAATAACGAATCAGATTGGTTAGAATTATGGTACTGACGGGCATGTAAAGAGAAGAATGCTACCCTGAAGGTGGAGGTTGAAACATGACAATAGGTGATCACCTTCTGGGGTGAAGCAGAACCCATGATGACAATCCCGAGCAGCTTCTTAAATCTTAAAAAGGAATCAGATTGGTAATTTCTGGCCGTGCCCTCACTGTCCCCTGATGTACATTCATGACAAGTGAAAATGCCTCTACAGACAAATCTTCAAACGAAATAAAAACCAATACATTTTATTACTCTCACTGTCTCTGTTTGAAGTGTTTGCATGACAATATTTTCTTTAATCCAGACGTTCTGCTCTTATACACTTGTTTTTACAACCAAGACAGTAAACATGGAGAACGGTCTCTACCACCATAAACAAAGTGAAAGTTTAGTTGACAGTAAACTATAATTGTCTCATAACCAAACCTGCACAGACGGTGGTCTCCTAGAAATCAACAGAGCATTATTATAATTATTATTAACATAATTATATTTTGTGATAATTTGTCACTTTTAATGTTAATTATATATTAATTTACATTATTTTTATATTAATCAACAGTATGTATTTTGGTATGATTATGATCATGTTTTCTTCTACTATTATTATAACAATTTAGAAAAATTTACTATTATTTCTGTGATTACTTTTGTGTTCTTATTATTGTAGATTTTATCATTATTATTTTAATAGTGAAAGCGCAACTAATTTAATTTCTTACTAGAATGTGCACTTAGGAACTGAATTAGTCCTGAATGAAACACCATAAACTAATCAAATTTTTTATAACTGTGTTTGGTTCTGTGTGTCACCTGAAATATTGAAGACTTCATACAGCACATTGAACAGTTATAATACTACTTTAAGACAATAAGAAGAAGAAAAAAAGAAAGTCATGTTTAGACACAGATTTAGTTATATAATGGGATTTTTCAAAATAGTATCATAAATATACTGTTAAATACTCAGTGTCTGAAAAAATGTGGCCAACGCTCACAATGTCATGTGCAACGTTTTATGCAGACGTTAAAAAATGAGTCATGACGAAATTCAGATTACCATTTTTTTTTTTGGGGGGGGGATGAAGATATTTGTCATCATGTACAGTAGTAGCATCACATCATTTGCTGCGTTGCTGAGTGCTCACTCTTAGAAAAAGTGTTTGACAAAGGCAACTCAAGAAATGACTGGTGATCATTGACAGGCTTCAGAAGTTTGCTAAAATGGCTTTTGAAATGCATATGAAACCTGTACACCTGAGAAAAGGACTCTAGGAATTCTATCTAGAACAGTCCAGAACGTATTGTGAGTAGCTTATGAAAAGGATAAGGAACATCTTCAACCATTCTGTCCCTGGTGATGAGAAACATTTCAGTTAGAGGTCTACTATGGTAGATCTTCAAATGTGGTATATCAAGGTTCTATTTTACCACAGGACCTTTTAGCATGCCATGCTGCCAGCCATGCCAGGATTTGTAGAGTTTGTGAAGCGTTTGTCAAGGGACTTTGGTGTGGAGGAACAAATCCGTGCATATAGGTCAAAAGAGAGAAATCAGAACTCTATAAAGGGTCAGCCAATCATGGTAAATCAGTTACACCTAAAAGTGGTTGGTGACTGAAGATGATTGGTTGTACCAGAGCCACTCCTATTTCTAAGTACCATGCCAAATAGTTGAAATGAAATCAAGATCGGCTGCCAGTCACTGAGATGTTTCTCTTCATCATTCATCCATGAAAGACAGGAGACAAAGACGATCAATTCCAAACGTTTGTAGCTGTCCAACAGTCCATCCTTAAGCCTATCACAAAATGGTTTTGAAATGCTTTTTAAGGTGCAGCCGATATTTAATGTCACCATCCAGCATGGCTCAGGTACAGCCTACATATCAGTCACATCAAAGGCAGTGATAGCTTGGTGGTTTAGGTACTGGGCTAACCCTCATTTGTTCAAAATGGTGTTCCAATATAATTGTAAGTTGCTTTGGATAAAGGTACTGCATACTGATGAACAGTAAATAACAACTAATATTTGATGTCTGTAGACAAATATCATCATATCATTTATAGTCAGGTTTGGTGAGGGGTGTAATTTATTTTTGAAGGCCCATGGCAGCTCCGTGCTCTTAAACAAACTCTGGAGGCCAGTTCGTCGTGTCCTGTAATAACCGCAGAAAGAGTGGACTGAACCAAATACCCTATCGAAAACTATTTGTCCACAAACATCACACCCTCATCTTATATGTTGACGGTATATTTTTGGTATTCGAAAGCTTTTCCACTAGGGTCTAATACACCCACAATAATGGTTGTCAAAAACATCAGATCCCAAGCATAAACACCTGAAACGACTAGGTGCTAAGCATGAGATTATAAAAAACTGGGTAAACTACAAAAATACAAGACATGTAGTTGTAGCACTATGAGAACTGTATAGCTGAATCAATCAATGCCCGATGGCAGATGGGTGCTTTGTGGTCATATCTGCTATTGTTGAGTGGGAGATGTTGATGGAATACGATCTAGCAGCCAACCAACCTCTGTTGGCATTTCCCTTTGCACATGTTGCACATCTTTGTGCATATCTGGCCACTCTAATTGTTGAACTTAAACTATTTTTAGGCAACTTTGGAAACCTGCCTAAGGTCACTGTTCATTTCTTTTGGTCCATTCTTTGATTTGATGAACTCAAGCCACTTTGCCGCATTGCACTGCATGTTCTAATATGTATGACCCTGTATGTACCAAATGAACCTGAATGTGATTCAACAAATTAATTTAAAATAATAATTGATTGTCTCAGGGACCCAACGGTGACACCTTGTTGCGTGAGAGGAATGGCCTTACAGGCATGAGTTGTATCAGTGTGGGTCAATGTGGTAGCCACTAAGTCACTTCCACAGCAAGGCACAGACCAATGATGACCAACGTCTCCATCAGCCTAAAGACTTCCAGCATATGGTTCCATAAGTAAAGTCACTAATCATAATTTCTAGCATGAGAACATTGCACCAATAGTGAAACATATTAGTGGTAGTATGAAAAAGAATCCTGAAGAAAGTTATTCGTTAATAAATTTCTGACCTAAACTGTGAGGCCTAAAGTAGAGAAGTCAGAGTATTGAATGAACATAATGAAGTCATTTCAGTCCAGTCATTATTGCAGAAGGCAGCTATTGTTGATATAATTTAATTAAATACCTAAAGGATGCAGTTCTTTTGATATCAGAAAGAACCCATGAGAGGGGGCACATACTTTCTCCGCAGCTACTGTATGCTAATCGTGTTTACAGCGTGAGCGCATTTCTTGGAATCTTCCCCCGTAAACATGCCCAAGCAGTCGAAATGATCTACCAGTATGGACGCAAAAATCGTTTTCCACAAACACATCAACCGCCGTTCCATGTTTTGGGAAGGTCCGTGCACTCGGCTTAATCGTAATGACATGGGTTCGTACCCGGTGAACCTCCTCCCTGAGCCGGGAGGATATAAAGGTTTGTCGTGGAGGCTCACAAACACACGTGCTTATATGAACAACAAGATTGAAGGATGGGGTTCGGCGTAAGTACTGTTAAACTGCATTCGGAATTGATTATTAACACCATTGCCATGATTATTAACGTTACAATCCATTTTCTAGGCTGGAAATGATACGTACACAAAAGCCGCAACGTCAGAACCCGGTGAGAAGAAAACCAAAAAGAAAAAGGACATCAACGAACTAAAGAAAGAAGTCGATCTGGTAAGAACTGGTATTGCATATAACAAGTGCTCAGCTCCAATATTAATAATCTGTTATTAACGCCTCTGTAGGATGATCACAAGTTGAGTCTTGATGACTTAAACCGCAAATATGGAACCGACATGAACAAAGTAAGTGCAAAAAATATTTTACCCATTTTATACCTTTAACAGAGATAATAAAAAAAAACAATTCATTATATTACAAATTTACCTAATATAATGATGTATTTACTATCGTTACCGTTAAGAATCACCGTTTTTTGTAATATCAAAATTTTGTAACACTATGCATAATATATAATATAATTTAAACCTTAAAATAAAAAGAATAAATAAGTTTTATTAAAATGTTAAAAAAGTAAATCATATAAGCTAAATCATAAAAAAATAATTCATATTAAATTAAAATAAACTAAATTTTATGCAAGGGATAAAAATGATAATTTGACTTTATGCGTAGATTAAAAATATATATTGTTATTGTACATTTCTGAGTTAAAATAGGTAAGAACCTACAATTGTAGGTAAGTATAGAAAAACACTAACAAATAACATAAACGTATGAAAACTAAATCTGAGTAATTGCCTCAGATTGTGATCGGAAGGTTGCCGGTTCAATTCCGAGTGTCATCAGGTGATGACTGAAGTGGCTTTGAGCGAGACACCAACCCCCACCTAAAAGCTCCCCCGAATGCCGTGGCCGATCCGGGAATGTGTGCTCACTGCTGTCCCCTAGTGTGTGTTTCACTGCACTGATTGGGTTAAATGCTACATTCTAAATCTAAGTTTAATAAATTGTATAACATTTGTAATTAAAATATAATTAATACCAAATAAATGAAACAAATTTACCACATTTTCACAACATTACACATTTATTTCATTTGTTTATCAGAAATCTAAATTTGATCTAAATTATTATTATTTTTTTTACCTAAAAAGACTAGATTTTTGCAAAAAATGTTTAGTAAACTTGAAAATAACAATGAATTACATAATTCCATCCATTATGTAGTTTTACCAACACTTAATCCTATTTAGACTCACGGTGGGTACACACATTGGGTGAATACACTAAACACCTGAACAGGTTGCTAGTCTGCTGCAGGGTACAGACATAAACACTCACACACACAGGACAATATTCAGTGTTTCCAATTAACCTGACTGCATGTCTTTAGATTTTCTGATGGAAACCCACACAGGTACAGGGAGAACATGTCTTACCTGAGAATCAAACTTCTTGTGAGCTGACAGTGCTAACCACTGATCACCAGTACAAATATTTACCTCAAAGGCAATTACTTATAAGTATATTTTGTACCTAAAAAAATTTAATACATATTTTTTATGAATATATTTTGAATTATTTAAATAATTATGAAATAATATTAAATTGAATTAACAAAACATAAATTAATTAAAATGAAATATATGCTATTGGGAAGCCAGGTGACACAATAGGGTAACACTAAGGCTAATTTGACCTGGTTGTCCATTTCTCCAGGGTTTGTCCAGTTCCCGGGCGAGGGAGATTCTGGAGCGCGACGGTCCCAACGCCCTGACGCCGCCTCCGTCCACACCGGAATGGGTAAAGTTCTGTAAGCAGCTTTTTGGCGGGTTCTGCACACTGCTGTGGATCGGTGCCTTCCTGTGTTTCCTGGCATTTGCCATCCAGATAACAACCGAGAATGAGCCAGACAACGACAACGTGAGGAACCATCTTGCAACTCGAAGCTTTATTTAGCGTTACGTCTCAAATTTAAAATTACTTCTGTCTTTAATAGCTGTACCTGGGTATCGTTCTGGCGGCGGTGGTGTTGATCACTGGCTGCTTCTCATACTACCAAGAAGCCAAGAGCTCCAAAATCATGGACTCCTTCAAGAACCTGGTCCCTCATGTAAGAAGTCAATTGGATATGATTCTCTGACTCATTATTTCAGCTCTTTTTTCATTCATGGTTCTTCTGATGTAGCAAGCGTTGGTCATTCGGGACGGAGAAAGAAACAGCATTAACGCCGACGGAGTGGTTGTTGGAGACTTAGTGGAGATCAAAGGTGGTGACCGGATTCCTGCGGATCTACGAATCATCTCCGCTCATGGCTGCAAGGTAGGTCAGATGTCTTTGATCCGGAATCATTCTGGCTAAAACATTGCTGCAGCAGTTGGAGTCAAAGCTTCTCATTTACCTTGCAGGTGGACAACTCGTCTTTGACCGGTGAATCCGAGCCCCAAACTCGGACTCCTGATTTCTCGAATGAGAATCCTCTCGAGACAAGGAATATTGTTTTCTTCTCCACCAACTGCCTTGAAGGTAATCACATATTTTTGCTCTATAAAAATATATAAACCAGCAGCTACAGAAATATTTTGGTGGTACAGCAGGTTGGGTCACTATAAATCTTGATGTGGCCAAACCCATAAGTATTATGGAACTAGTGTTCGTAGACTAACATCATACGATTGTTCAAAATGGCTAGTAGTACCTAACGCTATATACCAGTGTTTGGTTCTCGCTAAGAGTTTGTGTCTTGATCCCAGACAGACAGACAGCCAGACGACTCCCTCCAGAATACAGTTCGATCAGATGTAGAATTTTTGTCAGGAAATAAAATATTCCAATATTGCACTAGCAAATTAGCATTTGTGCTAACAAGCATTTCGAACTATAAAATCACTTGAACGGCTGCATGCTTCAATAATAAATGACTAGCAGATATCAGCAGTTAGCTTGTCCTAATGCTAATCGTAGCACAGCACAGAAACTTACAGATTACTTACAAATAATCTGCTGACATAGCATGATGATTTGGTACATTAGCGCGTGGTAAACAAATTTAATGCTTAAAACTGGGCTAATACGAGCTACAGAGGCAGAATGGGCAAGAAATGACTTCGACATTCCACTCAGGCAAACAAGTGTCGACCTAGGAGTTAAAGGTTAAAGGTATTCCTCACAAGTTGGCACTCAGGTACATTGCTCTTTTTAGGGACAGCTTGGGTATATCCGGCACTAGGTTGGTCAGGTGGTGTACACTGCAAGGTGGGGGGAAACAAAACTCTTCCTATCTAGAAAAAGCACAGTGCATTTGTAAAGCGCTTAAATCTCTTTTGTCACTGAGGTTGACATCACTTTAGTTGGTGTAACGGTTTAGCAACCAGGATTGTAATGTCAGCAGCCGCAGATTAGATCTTCACGTTCACTGTTCCATTAGCCCACATTCCAAATAATGTATTTTTAAATGGCGCATTAATAAACAGGAACTGCCAGAGGCGTTGTGATCAACACGGGCGACCACACCGTCATGGGTCGCATCGCCATCCTAGCCTCCAGCCTTGAGGGTGGACAGACTCCCATCGCCAAAGAGATCGAGCACTTCATTCATATCATCACGGGTGTGGCCGTCTTCCTCGGCATTTCCTTCTTCTTCTTATCCCTCATCCTGGGGTATGGGTGGCTGGAGGCCGTCATCTTCCTTATTGGGATCATCGTCGCCAATGTCCCAGAGGGTCTACTCGCCACAGTTACCGTAAGTAAAGACTAGTTAGCTAGCTTTCGTTCCATTCGTGTCTTGCTAATTAAACCCTAAAAAGGTTGGTCTTTAACCCTTTGCAGGGAATGTTCCTGGTGTACATTTAGAAAAAAAATACAGTTTTTATAACAAGTTCATGTAAAGAAATGTGTTTGTCCTTAATAATTTTACCTAAAATATATTACCCAATAATATTTTACTTATAACTTATTAACTTAAATAAAAATAATATTTCTATTACATTTTGACCTTAAAATGTTTAAAATTAAAAAATATATTTACCGAAAAAAAATTTGTTTCTATGAAATTTTGACCAAAGTTAAAACCGTAATATTGTGTATTCTACATTCTGTATTCATTTTAAATTTTTATTGCATTTTTCTTTTTAAATAACATTTTTGTTATCTGTGAATTCATAAAAAAGAAAATTACATGAAAAAATGAAAGAGTTGTTTTGTATCAACAAATAATCCTGCTGTCATTACATTTTATTGTATATAATCTTTCATCTCATATGATACTATTATTAACCCTAGAACTCTAATGATGGGTTATTTTCACCCACACAATTTTTGTCATGGGATATAATAATAATTATTATTTAGGAGCACCATTCATGACACACAAGGACAATAAAACAGTATTATCTAAAAAAAATGTAATAGACTTTTGTTGTAAAATTAGAGATAATATAAAAAAATAGTAATTTTTGTTGTGTTGCTGCTGTCTGAGTTACGTGGGACTTTGTGTAGCTTCAGGGCGATTCTTGATATCATTAATGGTTTAGTTGATTCCTTTCTCAAATTATTATTTTTGTCAAGAGGCAAGTGATTTTTCAAGTAATTTTCACCCAACCTTTTTTTCTTTTCATTTACCCAATGTTAGTGTTTGTGTGCTTAATCAGGCGTTTTTTGTTGTTGTTGATCTACCAACAATTGGTGGTTCTGATGGAAACCTTTTTATCTTCTTGGAAACAACTCTGTAAATTGACAATGCCTATTATAAATAGTACTACACAGTACATCTTCTTGATTTGTAATGCAGTAAGTAGACCAGTCCCCATTATTTTGATAGGTCTGTCTGACTCTGACCGCTAAGCGTATGGCCAAGAAGAACTGCCTGGTGAAGAACCTGGAGGCAGTGGAGACCCTGGGTTCCACCTCCACCATCTGCTCAGACAAGACCGGAACTCTGACCCAAAATCGCATGACTGTGGCCCACATGTGGTTTGACTGTCAGATCCACGAGGCAGATACCACTGAGGACCAGAGTGGGACTTCCTTCGACCGAAGCTCTCCGACCTGGTCAGCCTTGGCTCGGATCGCTGGGCTCTGCAACCGTGCCGTTTTCCTTGGTGACCAGAGCAAAGTCCCCATTCTTAAAGTCCGTCCAGTGGTTAAAGTCTTTACATTATTGTGCCATATATGTCAAGGTAGATGATTGAGTCATAATGAAAACCAATCGCATTTTACAGAGAGACACGGCCGGTGATGCGTCCGAGTCAGCGCTCCTCAAGTGTATCGAACTCTGCTGTGGTTCTGTCATTGAGATGCGAGACAAGTGTCCTAAGCTGGCCGAGATCCCATTTAACTCAACCAACAAGTACCAGGTATTATGATCTCTCACGTTCAGGTCATTTTGTTTACTTTAAGCCAGGCTGCCCAACTTTTGTTAACTACCTATGATGCAGTTGTACATCAAGTGACAGTCAGTGTGCAATGGCATTGAACGTCACTTTGGTTTTATCCATGTTCCAAAGGCATGCAGGTAGGTTAAGTAGAAACAGTGAAATTGTTGTATGTGTGTGTGTGTGTGTGCGTGATTGTGCAACTCCGAACATGACGCTAAATAAGATTAAGTGCTCATAAAATTATATAATGAATGGATGGATAATTTTTAATATAAATAAGAGCAATAAAATTTACTCATGGAATATAATGATTATTATTTATTTAATTGACTTATTGGTGAAATAATTTTGCTGCTGATTGGTTGCTGCCATGTGACACATTTCCGGTAGGATTTTGCAGCCATAATTGGAATATAAACAATAATACATTTTCAAGGAGAATTAAATACAAAGTTCAAATAAGCTTAATTATTAAATAATTATTAAATTATATAGATAAATGCATTAAACATTTGATACTCAGAAACATTCACTCAAGTGATGTTCTAAAAGGTTTCTTTTACTTTTTTAAATAAATAGGTAGACTTAAAATGCACATTTGTCCATATTTTTATTATTATTAGCATAAGAACATACAGTCATATTGTCCATCTATTATTCCATCGTCTTTGTCTACCTCTATCGAATATCGACCTCGTTCCAATGCCCATTGATAGCTGAGATACTTGCAATCGACTGAACGTGAGTCTGTCCGTCGTTCGTCAGCTGTCCATCCACAAGAACTCGGTGGCCTCAGAGACACGGCACATCCTGCTGATGAAGGGCGCCCCCGAGAGGATCCTGGACCAGTGCTCGACCGTCATGATCCAGGGGAAAGAGCAGCCGCTGGACGACGAAGTCAAAGATGCTTTCCAGAATGCCTATGTGAAACTCGGGAGCCTCGGGGAGAGAGTGTTAGGTGAGAGGATGCTATTAGTTGGGGAGTACGTAGAATGTGTCACATTATTAAGTACCAACTAGGGATGGAGAGATTCACATCGGTGAATCGATTCACTTGTCTGCGATGCAACTGCACCGGTAGATTCAAGGTGCATCGAGTTTAATTTGCGGGCG
>JAOUQU010416392.1:0-33068 GCA_028566735.1 Ammoglanis amapaensis
CTATCTATCTATCTATCTATCTATCTATCTATCTATCTATCTATCTATCTATCTATCTATCTATCTAACTAACTAACAAACATTTTATTAATGTTTGTATTTTTAGGCTGTAAAATAAATGATTTGGGAATTAAGCAAAATCCAATGCCAGCTTTGTTACCTAGGTTATTTATTCATTTTTTTCTTTTCTTTATTTTTCATTCTTAGATCCACGAGTTTGATAATAATTTTTGATGCAGAAGAATTTTGCATAGCTTTCTAATTATGGTTAAACAGATTCCGACTTTAGTATAATCTGCATAAACATTATTAACAAGGTTAAAAGAAAACAACAATGTATTAGTATTGAGGAAATCTGATCCCTTATGATTCATAAACCACCGAAAACAGGTCTGTCATGAATTAAAAGTGCACTTTTTACAGTCGGGTAGGCTTTACATCACCCCGGGCAAAGGCTGTTAGCTTGCTTTGCTTTCGTTCTGGTAATGAGCAATAAAAAAATCAACCTTGATGTCTGAAAGCTTTAGATTTTTTTAATTACAGTGAGCATGACTATTTGTTAAATAAGTTTACACTTTGTAATGTAATGTAATGCCATTTGCTACTTTTCTTTGTTCTTTGCTCTGTGATAAAAATGAGTACATTTTGCATATGTCTGGAAAGTTTTCCTTCTATTGATAAGTGATTCACTAATGATCTGATTCTCTGGGGCCCATTATATATTTTACTTTATTAAATGTTAAATATCTGTGCAGCTTTTAACGGCTGTAATTTAGGTAGTACTTGAGTAGAGACAATGATTGAACTTGTTCTGCACTTCTAGGTTGAGACTTTTTTTATAGGGGATACAATTATTGGTGGGAACAAATCAATGATTTCTAAAGATTGATGGGGACACATCACTTCAGTTTATGCCCATGGCACAACCCCCTATATTACAGCTTCCACTGCCAGATCAGCCACTTAAGTTCATCCTCACTGATTTGCACGTGTTACAGTAGAAATTCACTTTCAGTGCCACACTAACACTTTCCGAACACATTCCATCATTCCCTATTACTGCTTTAAATGGTTTGCCATCAAATGCAACATCCCACCAGGGTCACCGGGGCAATAGATTTAGCATACTGTCTTTGTGGCTTAGGAACAACTGTTTGGAACGAATTAAATTCTTGATTTCAGGATCTATGGATTCACTTTATTGCCACAAACATCTTGTAGCAATACATTGATTTGACACACTGAAGTGAGATTACATTACATAAGAACTAACCAAACCTCAATTGCCTCAACACTGACATATCTGTAGGTCTAGTCAATGCTGTGTAACACATCCAGCAAGTTATTTAAATGCACCTCAATTAAACCAGACAGATATAAAGCGTGCGAGGGTGGAAAACACTACAAACTCATTTGTGTTGCCAATGACCTCACATCAGCACACACCTCTATTCTGAAGATTTTCCTAATTGTCTTGTGCTCATTCTTGGATCTGTTGTCTAGCTCTTTTAAAACATTATTTGTTAAGTGAATCCATTAAAACTTCCAATGACATCATCTGGTAGGGTGTAATCGTTTCACATAACCAACACATTTTCCTCACAATCGTACTGTAAATGTGAGCAAGCTGGGTTGTTGATCCAGAGTAGGATGAAAGGGTAAAAACGGTGGTGTTATAATGGCTGTACACAGGTGTTAATAAATAGGCATTTTTATTTTTCATTTTAATCATTTACATTGTCAGCAACCTCGGGAATCTGATAACATAACTAGAACACTTAAAAGCATTTGCAACATAACCTTAAAAAACCACTTCAATTCATTCTGAGTAAACAGGTCACAACTAGAGCTGCTCCACCACATCCTGCATGTGTGCTCGCGATACCTTTTATTCTGTGTTAAATGTGGGAAAGTTATATAACTGTGTGTGTCTGTCTGTGTGTGTGTGTCTGTCTGTCTGTGTGTCTGTGTCTGTCTTTAAACTGACTGAACTGACTGAACAAAGTCTTCAAATTTAGACAAATACAGTAATTAGATCTGTCTGAGCACTTTGTCGGGTCCAAACATAGATACATTTTACATCATCCTAAAGGAGATGGTTGTTAAATTGGGGCAAGCCATAGCCTAGCAGCTAAGTTATTAAACTGGAAATCCAAAGAATGCTGGTTTAAGCCTCATAACTGCTAGTTTGTTGATATATCAATTATACGAAGCATTGTGATTAGGCATCTGATTAGGCAATGAATATTAGCAATTGGTCAAAAGTCCCTCTTTCTTTATTATTCAAGCAAAATGATGTCTATTTAGTATCTATTTCACACTATATTTTTGACATATGAATGATGTTTTCATCCAGTCAGCTTTCTTATTTGTATTGGAAAAGACATGAAAGCGTTAACAGACATCTCAAACACTTCACTGTGATTCAAATCGTCATGAGAGCAACTTAAAAGAGCTATTTTGACAGTGGTTAGAAAACTAGGCTTGTGATTGGAAAGTTTTCATCCGGTTCAATCCGGTTTGATGCAGAGAGTCAAGTGCTCACGACTGAAGTGCCCCTGTACAAAGTATCAAACTGGCTGCTCACCGTGCCGGGCATGTGTGTTCATTGCTGCCTCCTAGTGTGTGTTCACTAGTGTGTGTAAATGTGTGTTTCACTGCATGGGTTATGTTAAATGCACAGTGCTGCGGAAAAGCACAGAGGTGAAAAGTAAAATGTAAAAAAAAAATTCTAAAGTAGTAAAACACATATTGTTTGAAAATAAAAATACATTTTTGTATTTCAGGCCTGCAAGAAGTAATTGAAACAGTAAATCATTTACTAGTATGCTATTAAAAATATAAACAGTAGCACAGAATATTGGTGATGTCCACTTTGAAATTCAATGATTCTTCGAAGTACTATCCAAATGTCATGTGACTATTTAATAAAACGTTTCATTATGTCACATTGTTTTTAAATGTTTTGAATATTGTTTTTACAATGGCTAGACTATGTTTAGCCATATAGATTATGTTTTAATCCAAGAACGCTTCTAAAGAAGAATCGGACAATGTTATGCCTTTTCCCAGAACTGTGATTAGTGTCAATATGATGATAATAATTGTTATCACACTGTTGTAACATTGCTGTAACACTGCCAATACAAACTGTTCTTGTGATTTTAAGGTTGCTAGTTTGATTTTGAGAGTCAACAGGTCACAAATGAAATATTCTTGAGCAAGAAACTGAACCATTAATTGCTCCCTGGGCACTGTGGCTAGGGCTGCCAACCTCACCAGGATTGTGTGCTCACTGTTGCCCCTAGTTTGTGTTTCACTGCATGGATTGGGTTAAATGCGGATGAATAATTTCTATTTGGGTAAAAGCACAGTAGTGAAAAGTATTTTGTAGGGGGTCGTTATTGTCGTTTTTTTTTATTATTCTAAATTTACCACACATTCGATATCGGGGATGGGTCAGGAGATCATGTACTTCCCTAAAAAACAGGTCGTCTCGAGTCTTGAAGGCAGCATACGTTGATCAATGTACTTTTAGAGAAGACAGGAGGGACACACAAACATACACACACAAACTATTTAATAATGTTTCATTAGAAGACACACAAGACACAGAACAACAGAACAAACAAGATAAACAGATAAACACGCAAACATGAAAGAACCACAACTCTAAGTTAAACAAAGACTAATACTAACAAGCAAGCAAGACAAGCAAGAAACAATTGACCAAAGACAGGACGAACATAAATTAGGCATTCAAACCAAAATAAAGCAAACTTGTAAATTGAATCAAGGCAGACAAATAAAAACCATACAGCTCGAATTAATTAAAGATAAATACATTTTCAAAAGCCAAAGAGTGAAAAGTTGCCTGTCTAACACTAGGGAGGAAATAGTAAAATAGTCTCAGGCTGATCAAAAGACCCCATTATATGTCCTTAGCTAACAAAAAATGCTTGTGGATTATTAACTAATGATTGATGAAGTGTAGCAAGTGTGCAGGACAAAACCAAGGTCTAATTATGACACGAGCAGATAAAACCTAAAATATGTTTCATAATTGTTTTGTAATTGTAAAAGTCAAAGTCATTTCAAAGCAATTTGCACTTATATTTGCATCTTCCATACTGCCCTTGCTTTTTCAGCACGGTGCCTTAGTGGTTAGCACTGTCTCATCACAGCAAGAAGTTCCGGATTCGATTCTCAGGTCGGCCTAGGGGGCTTACTGTAAAGAGTATGTTCTCCTCGCATCTGCGTGGGTTTACTCCGGGTACTCCAGTTTTTTCCTACAATCCAAAAACATGCACTAATTTGACTGGAGATGTGAAATCTGATCTCTGTAGTAGAATGACCTGCAACCTACTTGCTTACAAACACTTGCTAAGAAACTCTGGGGATCAGTAGCGGTCCACAGAGCACCCAATCAGCTCCAAT
This sequence comes from Ammoglanis amapaensis, assembly GCA_028566735.1. NCBI lineage: Eukaryota > Metazoa > Chordata > Actinopteri > Siluriformes > Trichomycteridae > Ammoglanis > Ammoglanis amapaensis. The sequence continues at coordinate 4,438 of JAOUQU010416392.1, forward strand.
GGAAATGGGTAAAAAAATATTATTATATTAGTTTGTTTTTAATGAACAACAAAAGCATAAATATAAATATTGCCCAGCAAAACCCAGAGACCTGTAGAAATATCAATTAACAATGTTCGTTGTACTTCATTAATGATATGACAAATGATGCTTGTAAGTAAACCCACACAAACATGAGGAGAACATACAAACCCTACACAGAAAAAACCTTTAACTGGGGATCAAACCCAGGATGTTTTTTTTGCAACAGTGCTAACCATTTAACCACTGTGCCACAATTAATTAAAATAAAATTATATATATATATATATATATTTTAAAAATAATTAATTTACATTTGAAAATCATGCCGCACTGAATGCTGGGATTGCCTTCACCGCTGACACAAAATCGGAATCAGAGCCTCTCACTGTTCAGTCAAACTGATGTTTATATTTAAAATATCTCTCTGGAAAGGATTTAAAGACATCTAGAAGTTCAAACAAATTCTTCTCAGTAGCATGCATAGTAAAGTTTTATTTGCATCAATAACTTTTTTATACACCATTTTATTGCAAATTTTGAAAATGCGCATTAAAATACTTTAATGGATTAAATGGAACAAGTTTTCAAACATGAACGAGGTGGAAAAGTTTGAATATTGCATCACCGAAAAGCAGAAAGAAGGTTTTGCATATAAACAATGATATTTTAAGCTCTAAATGCCCTTTTGTACACTATGTAAAAGATGCTAATAGAGACAGGTGGAGTGTTGCATACAGGGCCGGCGCTAGCAATGGGCAGGGGTGGGCTCAGCCCACCAAAAAGTGTGTCTCGCCCACCCAATCTTAATTTTACAATCATTAGACATATTCATATTAAATATTTATTCAGCTCAAATTGCCTGACTATTATTTTTACAAACTCACTCTATTATTGTAGGGTAAAACCGGCCCTGGTTGCAGACATCCTGTTCGATTATTTTGTCCATATTAGGGAATGGTGTACAGCGTGAGACCGAGAGACCATCAGAACATGACTGTTCATACATGACTCAGTACGCACGACTTACCTGTGCATGTGCATTTCTGCTAGTGGTGGTAATTCTGATTCATTTTACTAAACCAAGTTAATACAAGTCAGTCAGTAAATCAAACCGGTTCAGTTGAATCAGTCTGCGCTCATTTACTGAAGCATAAATGTACTTAAAGCAAATAAATGAGATTTCTCTGCAGCACATTGACACGTAATCTAATGGGTTTATTCCAGATAACTGCAGTTTATGGAAATGCAAATATTTTTGCTTTTTATACCGCCAATATTTTCTAAATGCAAAATAAGATATTTCCCTGTGCAAAATCATCTCAAATGGCATTTGACGGCAGGTTTCCAAACTTTTGCATAAGACGGCTTTTGACTAGCTCTGTACTGGCTACTGTAAAGGGGGCTTAGACACTGGGAATGTGACATTTTCTGAATACTTTTTATTCATAATCAACATGCTTACTAATTATCTGTTGGAGTTTATAAACCTTTTATGTACTGTGTGAAATGCAAGGGCACCGCTGCATCTTCATTCAGAATGTAGATTCTATACAGATGTTTTGGTAACGAACTGATGAAAAAATGGATGAAGGATGATCCACTGATCAGAAACAGATCTTATTATTTATTGTAATCTAAAAATGTATTTCTTCACTGCTTCTTCACTTTGTTTCTTAGGGGTCCATCTATGCCCTCTCCATAAACTGCCTCATCAGCTTTTCCACTGGCTGCCTACTCATCCTAATAATCGCCTTTCATTATAAAGACATCCGGGTGAGTGATACCTCCAACAAAGTTGACATATCACAGCATACGGGTGACAAACTAGTGATTTTAATGTATTTAAAAGATGGAATAGTTGAATGGGAACATATTTTATCCTGCTGCAACAGTGCATCCTATAATTTGGTCAAGGTCTATGCATTCAATGACTGCTTGTTCTGCTGCTGTTAATAATTGACACAAGAAAGGAAAAGCTAACTACTTGTTCAACAGCATTTCCGCCATTGGGGGGAAAAGGTTAGTGGTCTGTAGCTAAATAATTTACCTTCAACACAGTTAAGGTAGTGGGGTGAGATGTAGGGCTGCCACGATTGGTCAACATATTCAGTGACATTGATGAATAATATGTTAAATCAAATAGTTTTAAAAACAATGTTTGTTTCGAATTTAGAATACTTTTTCCAACATTGGAATCTGCATTTAACCCAATCTGTGCAGTGAAACACATATTTGCACACACTAGGGGGCAGCAGTGAGCACATATTCCCGGCACGGTGGGCAGACCAATCCTGGGCTGCCAGAGGAGCGGTTAAAAGTTAAGTACAAGGGCATTTCAGTTATATCCTGTTGACTTTCGGAAACCTTCCAATCACAAGCCCCGTTTATTACCAGTACACTGATGTGCACATGATCAACGGAAAAGCCAAAATCTCACACATGTGCTAAATCTCACACAATGAATACATTTATTGATTTCTTATTTTAGAAGGAAGTTTAGGGTTAGTAATATAGTTAATATAAAAGAATATAAGTTTATTTTAAGTTTATTATTTTATTTTATAAAATATTAATGCAGTGTATCTTTAAAATGTCTATATGCACGTGTGTAGATCTGCTCATTATATATAGTTCTTGGTATAAAACACTGTTACATAAATGAAACTGTATTTTTAATTTATATATTTTAATTAGTAATTTTAATGCTATATATAGCCTAGGTGTATTAACCTTTAATTGTATGGCACTGGCAAAACTTAAGGCGTCGTTGCTCAGCATTTTAGACTCTTCTGCTATAGTTAAATGTGTACTGTCAAACTGACTCATTTAGAAAAAAATTGTGAAAGTTTAAACAACGTTGAGCCTGTTTTACTCTGTTTTATTAATAATATTTTTAATATATTTCACAAAGCCAAGATTTCTTTACATAATCATAATCCAACAAAATGTAGAAAAGTAGATAGCATTAGCAAGTTTGGAAGATATTCCAAAATTCCAGAGTTTTAACATTAAATGTCTTTTTATGTCTTGTATTGTCTTTTTGGTGGAAAAGGATTAGCAAATTATCAAATTCGATTGTTGTTTATGTTTTATACAGCGTCCCAACTTTTTATTTGAAATGCATCAAAATACTCTATTCCATCTAAGAGCTTCAGCCTAAGTTCAGCAAGGTGTTCAAACTTCTATGTGAGACTGTAGAAACAAAACGAGTTTGACTGCACCCATTAACTCAGCCACAAGCAAGATGTACATAACTGAAAAACAAGTTGTTTTGAAATTACACCAAATTAGCTGCCAGTGAGGGAGGTCATGAACCAGGGATGCACAATCAAATAAAGTCAATTTAATTTGTATAGAACTTTTAACATTGACACAAATAAGCTATACAGAGTATGGGATTATCAGACCAAAAATCCCTGTTGAATATGGCAGGGAAGATTTTCCCCAAAATACCGAGAGTAACTTTGAGAGGATTCCGACCAAAAGCAACCCTTTAAAATATTAAACAAGCCACGGAGTGTCACATCAACAAAGCACTAGGGTTTTTTAAATGAAAAACAACTTAGCATGTCTGTAATATTAAAAAGTTAGTTGAACAGTTAGCATGAGAATGAGTCCTATACAGCTAGACTTAGATCTTTGATTGTTTCCTTCAGACACATCTTAAAATTATGAGGTGGTCCCCAGAGAGTGTTTGCTGTTACTAATACTAAAGTTAAGTTCATTAATGGTCATGGTCTTGTATTGAGCCACACAATGACACAATGTTTCTCCTTAACAGCTCTAGAAATGAATGGTTGAAGGCCAGTTGTGAATGGTCAGTGTGAGTATATCCGAACCAAGAGGGTGTGATTCGGGAAGTTTATATCTGGAAGAGAGCTGTGAGTGCAGTACAGAGATAGAGCACAGCATGTACACGATGGCAGCCTTATCTGCACTGCCATTACCATTTACATTCTGTATGTGAACACAAGTGCAAACAGCAAACCATTGACTGGCATTCATATAAAGTCACAATATTACAGCTCAACAATAATTAATATGATAAATATGCTTGTAAATCTCATGATTTAAAATAAAGATGATAACGTAGGTTTATCAGCCATGGCATGATTTTACCATTGACAGCCTATAACTTGATTGAATATAATTTGGAAAATGCAAGACTGAAGTTATAATAAACAACCATGATACACTTCCTGGCCAATTTTTTTTATGTTATTTAATTTATTAAACCCCAACTGATGCAGTAAGTAGTTTCTCATTAAACAAAGTGGAAAAAATGTTAATCTTAACACTATTAAAGTTAAATTAAAAGCAGAGAAAACCTCTAAGGAAATTGTTGAAATTACAAAAAATAACTAAAAAATATTAAGATGTACAGTAGTAGATAAACACTGAGCTTGTGGTCATTCTAAAAGAAAACAGGCATCAGCTTGATAGGTTGTTTTCTGCGTTGTCCTAGCGCTAGCCAAACTGTGCACTTACATTAAGTGCACTGCAATTTAGAGTGCAGTGCGCACTGGTTACGTCTTAGTGCACACTTTCATGGGAAAGTGATGTCTCAAATGGAACACTTTCCTTTAGGAAAGTGATGCACTAAGATTTGATCTTGGTTCTCTAGCTTACCAAAATATCTAACGGCCTTCTATTTTATTTGCTTTTGTTTCCCCTTTACTAAAGAATTAATGCAATAATGCTTACATTTATACAAAACAGTTGCCTCCGCTTCTGATTCGGCGATGACCGTTATTTACTGGTTGAAAGTTCCATACCTATTATGTAAGTATAGTTAGTGTAGTGTCCATTTTGGCCATTTGAATTGCATCCTCTGGTTACTTTTAGTGCACCAAGTTTCATAGTGTTTCTCAGACACACTAATACACTGCTTGAAGTGTGCAAGTGCATGATTTGGGATGCACTTTCTATGTCATTATTGGGTCCACTGTTTTAGGTGAGGTTAGTATATATGCACCCAAATATACAAAATATAGGGTAAACTGAGATTCATGGGAGGAGATACAGGTGCAGCCATAGAGAAATCCATGCAGAAATTTAAAGAACAAGCAAACTCAACACAGGCCTTTAATGAAGGTTCATGGTTGTACAATCTCTGATGATAAGGCAACTTTACATAATGAGAATAAAATTCATGGTTGGGTGTTTACGTAGTTTTGACTTTATTATGTATTTGGGATATGTTTTTTTATGGCTCATCTGCTTCTTTTGTTTTAGCTTTTCATCATAGATCACAACCAGGTGGACTGGCGTATCGCCATGACCACCAACAGGGTGCTTGGCATCTCTCTGGAGTTAGTGGTGTGTGCCCTCCACCCGGTGGGAATCTACATGGGCCCACTGGTCTCAGGGACAAACTCCTCTTCTTCCTTCTCCCCCTACATCTCGACTCCTCTGTGTTTCTGTGAGAGTCCTATGGAGCCCTGGCTGGAGCTGGAGCTGCTCCTGTCGGCGCTAATGTTCCTTCGGCTGTACCTGTTTCACCGGGCCATACTACTACACAGCAAGGTCCTGCTGAGCGCCTCCTACAGGAGCATCGGCTCGCTCAACAACATCAACTTTACTTTCCGTTTTGTGCTCAAGGTGCTCATGAACAAGTACCCAGCCCGCACGCTCCTGGTTTTTATCATGTTCTTCTGGCTTTCCTCTGCCTGGATGCTACGGCTATGTGAAAGGTAGAATACACACACACACAATCATATCTTCATACTTGTACATGAACATGTTCATGAGCCCACCAAGCCGCCGGGCACCAAATCATCCTCCCATTTCTGTTGATGGTCAATTTGAAGTCCTGATTCGGAAAAGAGTATTTAGTAACAAATTAGGTTATAAATAGATCCATTTCAGGACCACAGACAAATATTCCTTTATTTCCTGCCAACTCAGCGTAGATCCTTTAGTTCTGATGAAAATGTGTTTTTTTGGTGAGGCCCACAAGGAGGTGGATGCTATTTTCGTACAAAATATGTACAGTTCATGGTTTACGTGTGTTTAACTAGGTTGTAGTCTAGGATCAAGTCAGACCAAAGATCAAAAATATGCAACAATATGAAAAATATGAAAAATATTTCATAATCTGTAATTTATTAATACTAATGTTAATGAGGACTTCATTCAAATGTCTATAAATCAACATACACAATATTTTTAAAAGTATTTGCACACCTACTTTGACTCACATGTTTTTAAATGACATCCCATCCCTAATGAATTCAATTTGACGTTGGTCCTTTCAAGCTCTCCACAAGCTTCAAGAGTGTGTTTATGGCGATTTTTGACCATTCTTGCACCAGGTGCATTTGTGAGGTTACATACTGATTTTGGACGAAAAGGTCTGGCTCTCAGTCTCCGTTCTAATACATGCAGGTCAGGACTTTGTGCAGGCCAGTCAAGTTCATCCACACCAGACTCTGACATCCATGTCATGTACAGGTAGAATCCTATCACAGTTCCACACTGGAATTCACTCAGATCCTTTCAGCGACACATTCATTATCTAGTTTCACAATATTTTTGTAAGAAACCATCATATAACTTTATGGTTAAATAATGGTCAATAAATTACCTTTATATCGAATAGGTTAAATATACCTTTCTCTTACCAGTGTATAAAATCAGGTAGGAAAGGAATAGATAAATGTTAAATGAATTATATTACGTTAACATTGTGGCAGCAGTTTGTAGAGGGACCTGTTCGATTTTAGCATCACTGCACTCGTAAAGATTTGGGATTAAATCAAATGTTACTTTGTACCAGTTTGTATACTGTATAATGTAAGTTTAGTAATCGTGTGGTGTTTTTCTCTATAGGCAGGCTCAGGTAGAAACGGGTGGTATGGGTACAGCTCTCTGGCTTATCGCCATCACCTTCCTGACAGTGGGCTATGGAGACGTGTCACCTAAGACCAGCTGTGGAAAAGTAGTCTGCCTCTTTACTGGTGTCATGGTAAAAACAAATACAAACATTTTATAATGTTTTTAATGCTACTATAGTTAGTTTTGTAGAAAAATATAAAAATATATTGTAGTAATTTACATACATTTTAACTTATTTTAAAGTTAATTATTTTTAATGTTTTCAGTGTGCAAACGTATGGGGTTGTCAGCATTGCATTTTAAATTTCAGAACTTATTTCTGTATTGGTGACAGGTCAGTGCTGCAGGCAGGCTAGTCCAGTACTCATACCTTTCCCCCACATCTATGACTTTGTAATTTTCTGCATTAATACTGCAATTACAGAAGTGTAAATTATCTTTACTAAGTGCACTGACACAGCCACAGAATATGACAGACGCTTGGTTTTGGATTTCAGGGTTATTTGTATTTGGTCTGGAGAATAAAGTCTCTAATAAATTGTTGGTCTATCCTAGATTTCTCCAAACCCAGAGAAGTTGACATCACTTTTTGACAATCTTAATATGAGGGTTATTTTTTGCATGTGCATATGACGGTATACTGCAGTGTATTACAGAGGTTTGCCAGAGATTTGAGGTTATATCAGCGCATCTTGGGCATTGAAGATCACCCAGCTTAGTTTTACCCTCAAGGCCAATTCATACTTCTCCTTCGAATTGACCCCCAAAATGTTTAATGTTTATGTTTATTCATTCCATTAAAAACCAAACATACAATTTTATATACAATATATAAAAAGAAAAATAAGAATTAATTTTTTTATATATATATATGTATATCAAAAACTTAAACCTCATGCTTCTAAAATTTCTGAATAGTTTCGCAATGTTATACTCTGTATAGGGAGAATTATATATTTTTAAATAATTAATTTTCATACACATTTGTTGACAAATTGCAGATCTACCAGTAAACTTTGTTTGTCAATAACTCAGCTTTAGGCTTCTGTACTTAACCAAAATTGCAATCACTTGGCAAAACCTTTAGAAATCAGGACATAAAGACATCAAATCAATGCTTAAAAAATGTAAACAATAGTAATGTTAAGTACCATTATTTAGGACCTTGTTGGACTGAAACTAAAACTCAATAAATGGCAATTTACCATGTTTGACAAAATGTTAAAACAAAACTGTATTTATAGAGGTTCAAAAAATAATCGGCTCGTTAGAATTGCAGCTTCACGTTACAATGAATTGAATGGCAAAGCTTTTTTAATGTGGAATACATACACTGGTATATAATTGATCTGCTTACCACTAAAAAGCTGTGGCAGAATACAGGTTTGAAAGATTAGCCAAACAATACTGTTTGTCTTTTATAAGCAAACTGATTTAAAGCGGTAATACATGAATAAACGAACATGATTTGGGTAACTGGAGAACAAGAATGAGGACTAATGTTGGTCAATGATTTATCTGCCAGTCCCTGTGGGTCCCTGTTGCTCGATCTCCCACCCTATGATCTGAGCTGATAAGCTGCCGGAGTCAGACAACAGGAGTCCGGGGCTTGAGCCAGACACAGACACATCCCTGCCCAAGTGGAAAATAATCTTTCAATCCACTAACTCGCCCTCTGACTTGCTTTTATAAGTGGGGGAAACTTTCCGCCATTGCCATTTTTAGGTGGTTTATTGCATTTGGCAGATGTGAACTGGTTGGCGTTCAAATCTTGGTACTTACAGGCAAAAGAAAATCCTGATCCAGTCGGATGAAATGCAGTAGGGGCAGTAACTAGAGGGGCATTGCAATGCACCTGTAAAAAATAGAGCATTTGCATTTTTTTATTTCTGTGGGTCAAAAATCACACCTTGTCACAGGATGAAACATATCAATGAAAGTGACATTGGATTAGGATCGGACTATGGACTAAAGAAGACATAGCATTAGGACATAAATCAGAATGATGGTTAATAAAAAAAGTAGTGGCATTTATTTACCAATGTATTAGTCCAAACAGTAGTTTGCATGATGCTTTCAGATCAGACAACCAGATCTGATCTGTACCTGACTAAGCAAAAATGAAAGAGTCGTGTCACACTTGGTAGCAGAATGTTACCGACAGGTTCTTTAGACCTAGGCTTTCAGGTGCTGGTACAGGTATTGGATAGAGGAAAGAAAAAAGACTATAAATTGCTGAGCGAAATGTACTTGTAATTGTACTTTATTGGTAGGGAAGCAGAGTATTATTGAGAGTAATAGTATATATAATCGAATGCTGAATTTGTTTCCACTACTACTTTCAATAACTTGTGCCATCTGTTTTGGGGAGGTGTCTACATAACCCCCGTCCTTTGTAGTGTTAACAAATCCTAAGAAGGATGTGCTTCCTCCTTGGTTGTGTGATAATGTTCTACATCATTCAATATCCTCAAAGCAAAACAATACTGACAAACTTTTTTAACTAAAATACAATTATTTAAAATAAAAAGTATGTAAACATTTCACCAATAAATGGCATGTCGAACGATTAATGGTTAGCAGTGTTCATATAGTTAACGATATAGTTATATATACTAGACCTAGAGTCAGGGCCTGTGATAATGTTTCCTGTGCAGAAGACCCAACCTTAACTTTGATCCCGCCCTCCCCTTTGCCAGTAAAGAGCAGCGAAAAAGGATATAAACATTTATTTGCTTTTTGGTGGGTGTAAAGGATTCCAATGAGTAAGTATGCCAAATGTAGTAATCAATGCAACAGTATGGACCTAGAACACATATCCTCCAGTCCACCCATGCTGGACGGGCCCCTGCTGAGTCTGGAACTTCCAAGGCTTCTTTTTAATTCTATAAAGCTGCTCTGTGACAATGTCTATTATAATTTTATATGCTATAGATTTTATGTGCAATGTACACATATTTTTATACAAATATATTTGACTTGACTTGATACAGACTTTTACGATTATATATATAATCACTAACCTCTCTATCTTCTTCTTTCTTTATGCAAGCAATGAAGGAGAATAGGTAACCATAACTCTCTATACCATAATCAGATGTGTATTGTGTAAACAGAAACGAAAACATATCTTCTACATGATTTTTTCTTTTGCACTCGTTCTAATGATTTGAGTCTGTGTTGAATAAGCAGTAAAAACTAAAACTCAGAGACTAATAATGAGATTTGATTATTTTGCTAGATTTTTCTCATTCTAAAATAAATGTTATCAAATAACCTTTTGACCAACTTCATTTTACCTAAAGTTAAGGATGTGCTGTCGTGGACTTTTCTCCAGTCAGCTGACGTAAATAAACCATGTTGAACATAATTGGAGGTAATTCTAAGATAGTATAGATTATCAGATGTTGTGGAGCCAGATCAACCTCATGCTGCCATTATATCAAACTATAAATATTGAATATTCTTCTGAATATAAATGTGAGAAAAATGCTAAATATATCTTTTTTATTTTACAAGTGGTCTGTTTTGGTCTGTTCGAAACTCAATATGGCAGGTTTGCATTCACATATGTATTTTTTAACAATTGCCTATTGTACTTGACACACCTACAGTAGACATGTATGTCATGACAGGGTTGGGATTTTAATGCTTTCTGCATTTTAACTGCATTCCAGTCGCAGTCGACCTTTAATGATCTACAGAGTTTCTTGGCAACTTTTTTTTCAGAGTAGGTGGCCAGTTCTCCAACCCTTAGAGAAAAGGGGGAGCTATGTAGTTATGGGAAAATTCTGCATATCCTGTTGACCTAGTGGCATTTTTGGACTGGGTGAAGAAACCAGAGCACCCAGAGGAAACCCAAATAGACATGGAGAGAACATGCCAATACCACACAGAAAGCCCTAGATCACCTTATCCAGGAATCAAACTTGGGACTTCTTGCTTTGAGGCACCAGTACTAACCACAAAGCCACACGACCACCATATGTTTATAATTATAAGATTTGCGTTTTCCAAAATATGTCTTAAACTGTGTTTATATTTTAATTATTAGCTGTTATTATTTACTTTTGAATTGCATTTTTATTTTAAATGGCTTCTCATGGGTAATAGCAGTAAAGGCCAGACTGTATTGTTCTATTATACGGTGATTTTTATTTATGTAGATTGTAATCATATCAATTATTTGCAAGTCATTTCTTGACAGCTGGTCCCTGACTGCATTCTACAAAATGTGAACAAAATGATTTAAATTGCAATCATCAGACATGTTATTTAGAACAGTAATGTGTAATTACCAACACAATGACTTTAAGTGTGCCTTAAGTGCCACAACTGTTTAGCTAGGACTGTTGCATCATAATAAGAAAGTCACAAGTTTAATTTGAGGTGGAGGCACTTTTTGTTGTATGTTTGCAGCCACAAACAATGTGTGATTTAACCTCATCTAATCTTTTATCAATTGACACTGATCGTATGACTGTTTGCTTTATGCACATATCATGTTGGTCTCTCTTTTGTGGCCAAAACAGCCCTGCAGCTGTGATGCATTGTGTATTCAGACATTTGATTCTTTAGCAATTTACTGTTACATCGGAGCACACAGGCCAGCCTTCTTTCCCCACGTACATCAACGAGCCTTCAAAATGTGTCCCTACATGCTGCCTAATATAATCAACCAATTCAATGGTTCCGGGAAATAATGATAATTAGTTATTAACTTCATGCTAGTGGTCATAATGCATGGACAGTGAAGGTTAAGTTGGAGCATCCATTAGTGAGGTACTCGTGTCATAACAGAAACACACGAAGATATTAGAATATTTTAATTCACGTGCAGTTTTGGAAATGATCCACTACCTTAACATCATATAGTCACAGTAGGGGTATTGTGGAATCTCTTTTATTGATAAAGTGTGTAATAGGGTGACACTATGTTTAAAGCAGCAGAATAAATGTGTCAGTAATTGTATATGAATTGTATGTTCATCTGTATGGAAAGTGTAGCTTAAGACTCGAGATTTAATTTTTATAATACGTGTGTGTATATTACAGGGTGTGGCGTGCACTGCCATGTTGGTTGCGGTTGTCACAAAGAAGCTGGCACTAAACAAGGGAGAGAAACATGTGCACTTTTTTATGTTGGATATCCAGATCTCTAAAGAGGTGAGGTCCACCAGCAATCACATATTTTAATTATATTCCTAACTAAAACTTTTCCTTCATCCAAGTTCAACTCTTCTTTGAATACACAATGTGCAGTGCATTGAAAAGATAAATAAATAAGTAGGCCCGTGGATACTTGATTTATTTTATTGGTACTTAATTTTTTACTTTGAATTTTAAATATATATATTTGATACTAGATATTTATCACTGAAGCATTTCACTAGTAACAATACGTCATGAACCGATTCTCTTGATGCATGATTCAAACTGGTATTTGTGGTATTTAATGCATTTTAAAAGATTTTAAACAGTCAATTATTATTTTTGTACCAATGTTGTGTTTTATTTTTAGGAGTATAATATAAATAATTTTAATGCACATTGTACTTTTTATATACGCTGTTTAAACACTTTATGTACAGAGACAAAATAGTTTTTTCTTACTTTACTCATTACTTATTACCTACTGTATTAATTTTATTTTTGTTTATTCTTACTATTCTTACTATTTAACTTTTCCTTGTGTGTAATTTGAAGCTACTGGGACCTCAATTTCCCGGAGGGAACCACCCAAAGGGATCAATTAAGATACTATCTATCTATCTAAAAGAAAAATCTGTCATAATATCGTGAGGCAGGCATTGTGGATTGTATCACATGGTGGGTAGAGTGTATCGATACATCTGTAGTTATTGCAGTAGAAAGAAAAAAGTGGGGCATAGGGCTAAAAAAGACAGGGGCATCTTGTTACATTCCGCTAACAGGATCCATCTGTTAGCTTACTGTAGAGAGGAAAAAAACTAAAATAAATTGTGTAGTGGAAGATGCTGGGAGAGTTTCCACTGATGAAAAAGGGGATGCTTCGGTGTGGTTTGCTTAAACTACTTATCTGTTGTTAAAATTTCGTAGGTCAACAGTATTCTAAAAATAATAACTGATATATAGTTAAAGGTGTGTTGCATACTGTAACAAGGCATTTTGCCTGCCCAATGCATTTTGTTATGACTTTTCTTACTTTCCTATTACTTAACCAACACCACAGCACAACAGTGTCAATGTGGATTTTAGTGGCACACTTAGTAGGAAGATGCTGACTGGGAAACGAAAGAAATGTGAACCTCAGGATTGTCACAAACCTCTCAATATGTCTCAGTAACTGTTCTTAAAAGTAATATTTTATAGTAGCATTCTATTTCTTACCTAGCAGTTTATGGTGTACAACGACCTTTCTGTCATATTATTATAATCATCAGCAATTATGCAGATTAACCATCATGAGTCAGCGGCTAAACAGGCTGGTAGTAAATAAGTCCTGGTAAGTTGTCACGGGTATTTGGAGCTGTACTGACTGACATAATGAGAGCTGTTGGAGGGTTTGTTTAAGGAGGATAAACAGAGTGAAGGTGATGATCGGGGTGGTTCCACAAATTCTCAATACGGTTCAAGTCTGGGGAATTAGGGACCGGTGGAGTACTTGGAAGTCTTCTTCATGTTCTTCCAACCACTGTGGAGAATTCAAATATTAATGATCAACAAGAATTGATTCATATGGTGGATTGTACCTTCCACAAGCCATTGAAAGTTTGAAATAATAATGATACTTGACAGTGTACAAACGTTCATTGCTTACAAGTAGTAGACATCTCCTGCTCTCCACACAATGATGCCTTATGTACAAAATTTACAACTTGATAGGCTGCCTACACAGAGTCAAGTAATGCCTGTTTATAGACTGTTCTCAGCACTGTATTGTTACCACTTACTCTAGGTGTACATTTAGAGAATAAATGTGCTGTTTAAAATATTTAAGTATAGAGTTATTACAATACACACTATAACATTTATTGTATTTGCAAAGATTGTTAGCACTTTGCTGCAGATATAGAATAACCTTAGGCCACATTGATAGTAATGATGAAAAACAAGTGTATCGATTGCAAAACTCCTGGTTCCAAACAGTAGGAAATGTTAATATGCTAGAAAAAGTCTTGCTAGATCTGTTTTAACATATTATGCATCTGCATTATTATTGTGCACTTTGAGATTTCCTTAATGCAATGTGCATTACAAATAAAATAATAATACTATTATATGAGCAAGATATTTTGTTTGCTAAACAGAAACAGCCAATGTTACTACTTAAATATTACACTGAGTTACTTTTTTAAAGAATATTAAAACACATTAAGCTAGATAACATTTTATCAAATTGTAAACAACTCATCTCTTGAAAAAGATACGGAATGCTGCTGCGAACGTGCTGAGGGAATGCTGGCTACTACACCGTGCCACTCAGAGTAGGGACAAGAACCGTGATCACCGGCACCACCAACGATGCCTACTGGAAGCCATTCGAGTGTAAGTATCCTTGTCATCAAACTATCAATCTTTATGCCTTTTACTATTGATGGTTTATAGTTATATAACTTTGCTTGTTTATGCTTCATTTAGTTCCGTCTGTTCCATTGTCAACTTATATTCATGGCATTTTTAATAAAAGAAAGATCTAGACCACAGATAAGCTACTCTCTTATAGTGTATGCAGGATTTTACCTTGTATTGTCCTGCTGAAGTAACCATAGGCTTCCCAGGAAAAGACATTCCCAAGAAGAGGAAAAAATGGGGCCTTGTGCTTAACAGAAATTAAAATGTTTTGAACTGAGCATGAACTGTTAATTATTTGACATTGAGTAGCTTCTCAGCTGCTCTTTGGACAGTTTACCAAATTTGTCAGCTCCTTTCTGTGCTGATGAATCTCCAAGACTTTCATAGAATGTGGCGGTTTAATTAACAGTGCCAGGTTCTAGGGGATGTTGGGGGTAGTCTTTTCACATACCAGGTAGGGATGACTAGCATTTTACTTGCTGAATAAATAAAATATTTATATAAAAGCGTTTTGTGTTTACCTGGGTTTTCTTTGTAATGGGAAGAATGAGTGATACATCTGTTAAAGAGATTCAAATCCATTATTCTGGATTTATTTATTTAATGGGACAGTTAAATAGACATTCAAAAAACAATCGCAAAGTAAAAAAAAATAATTTTGTAATACATGTGATACAATAAAAATACAACAGAGAAAGGTGGACAGTAAATGAGGAGATTGCAGCTTAGGAACAGGCTGACCACCACAAATCATACTTGAAAAGAAGACAATTTGAAACTTTCCACTCTTCCTGGTGTACCTTTACAATTTCAGCATTTAGTAGATTTCTTTATCCAAACCAACTTACAATTACAATTTAGCATCAATTTGACTTTCTGGTTTCTAACCCAGTACCTTACCTTCTAAGCCATCACTGCCCTTGGTGTAGACACTTAATTTGCTTCTTTTTCATACCAACTGGATGTATGGTCATGTTGCACTACAGGAAACTCTGCTCTCTCTCTTTGTGTTTCTCTTGCATCCTGGGAAATGCTGTAAAAACTACTGAGTTGCAATCCAATGCCAACATTTTGTTAGCAAAAACCAGACTGAGCAATCTGGCATCATGTTTTCTCAAGAGAATCAGTGAAGACTTAAAGAAGTAGTTCGATTAAGAGATCCATCCCACCTAAAAAAAGATTTTGGCCTTCTTGTTAGCGTCAGCAGGGGCACTTAAAAATATTTTAGAAAGAAAGCTGCTTCCAGCACTCCAGATCGCCACACGGTCAATGACCTGTTCCGGTGGTAATTATTCCTCATTTGCCACATTACTTTTTTATTTTTTGTTTATGTCTGAACGTTGTAATTTAGTATTGCGACACAGCAGTACTGTAAATTTCTGCAAACATCAGCGGTCACAGCCACACCAGCCTTGCAATATTGGTTTCCGCTCTGCCTTTCTGGAACGTTATGTTTTCATCTATAGTTAGGCCAGCCTCAAAATGACCTTGTCAGAAATGTCTTGCATCAGTTTATCTGTAATAGCTTGGAATACCATACAAAACCACTTCTCTGGACTGAAGTGGTAGTGGGTGTGGTTTGGTGAGTTCAGTGCAGTCGGTGGAAGTGAATATTTCATTACATTCATTACGTTGTTCTTTATATAGATTTCGTCATCTGCGGCTCAAGCAGAGGAAACTCAGAGACTACACAAGTGATATGGTGGACTTCTCCAAGGTACATACAGATTCTCTCCCCATAACACAAACTAGACGTTCTTTGACATTATACGTTCAATATAATGTAAATTGACTTTCAATATATTCCTTCCTTTGCTCTGCAATTGCGATAGACTGTGTACTCTGACACCTTCATATCTGAAACAGCAATACATTTTCAGCA
The DNA here is from genome assembly GCA_028566735.1 of Ammoglanis amapaensis. Lineage (NCBI taxonomy): Eukaryota > Metazoa > Chordata > Actinopteri > Siluriformes > Trichomycteridae > Ammoglanis > Ammoglanis amapaensis. Next base: position 20,735 of record JAOUQU010416392.1, read on the forward strand.
ATTTGAATTAAAGCAGCTTGTCTTTGCTCTACACGTGCGTCAATGGACCTCGCCCGCCCATGACGCTGTCACTGGTTTAGATAGTTACTGATAACTGTAGGCTAGGAGAAGAAGTTTTGTTGAGGCCTCTGTGTACTTTATGTAGAAATTATGTATGTGAGCATCGCACAAACAATGTGACGTTATCGCGGAGAAAGCGAATGTATACAGACGTCGTGTGGAGGCTTCGCTCACCTTGTCGTGCACATGGAAGCTGGGCGAACTCGACAATTCCTCTGGTTGGGGGGAAGAGGTGTGTCATGAAAACAAACAATAAAAACCACATTGCTTCAACTATTTTTTGATAGTTTTTAATGTTGTCATTATTACTGTCACATCACTTGCAGCTGTGGAACACATGTGACAGGCTTCGTCCAATGGTCACGAAATTGGCATGAAGATGTTAAATTTGAAGATAAAATGTCCACTGACTGGCTAATATATCCCACCCACTTACATTGCAGTGATGAAGAGATTATCACTTATACACTAAACGTTATGGTAATTAAATATTTTCTGATTTCATCTTATGTTGGACAGATGCAAATGATCATGTGTGACTTAAATACTAACTGGAACAACTCATACCGAGAGCTGGAGCAGAGGATCATCTCCATGGAACAAAAACTGGATGACCTAGGCCACTTGTTCCAGAACACATCTGAATTGTTAGGTCAAGCACTGCTGCACCGCCATATTGACCACAGGTAACGCAGCAAGATGTAATGTATAAATCATTAAACATGATAGTCCAAAAAATTTACTTTATCGTCTTAATAGACATAAAGCTTAGTAATGAATAATGGAATAGAAAAAAGAAAACAGCAAAGACAGTCATAAAACATTTTTTTAAGCATCAGTCGAGTTAAATAGAAGCAATTAAAGAGAAAATCATTTTAGAGATAAAGCAGGTTACTAAGATGGAAACATTGAGAAATAAATACAGTGATAAATAAAAACACTTCAACAAAGGGTGAAATTAAAAGTATTTAAGCTCAAGTAAGTGACTGTCAAATTATAAAATATATATCAATCAAAATTATACATTCAGTCAAGCAACTTAGAGAAATGTTTTCATACTATTAAACAGAATCTTACTATAGTTTAACTAAACAACAGTTTAAACTACAAAATCTGAAGAACTTTGAGTGTTTTTTTAAGAAAAAGATTAGTGCGTTAGTTTTAGTGTTTGGTAAAGAGGGTAGTTTTAAATCTCTTTTTAAAAGACATTCAGAACTTCCAACACTTGGGAACGAATACAGGGATGATACTCGATACTTAATACTCGTCTTTCTCGAGTCCTGAGTGGAGGATCAAATGAAGAATAAAGGTTCTGAGGTTGCGTGGTACTGAGCAGGGTTTGATTAGAGTCTGAAGACAATTTGTTGCTGAACCATTTTTGGTTTAGTAGACCAGCATCAGTGTTTTGAACTGAATTCATAAGGCTACAGGAAGCCAGTTAATAGAAAACAGCAGCGGGGTGATGTGAGAGTATTTAGGTTTGTTAAATACCAGACGAGCCGTTGTATATTGATTGAGCTGAATGGGTTTAGTAGTAGAAGAGAGTGAGAAGAGATTTGCAGAAGTCTAGATGTGAGATAATAATAGATTTAACCAGAATGACCAAGAATGAGAGTTGAAAGGAACAGTCAAAACTTCTTGATGTAGTTGAGAAACCGGCATGATCTAATCATGTTGGTCACATGACAAGAGGTCAGTTGATTATCCAGTACAACACCAAGACTTCTTACATTTTCCGATGGTTTGATTTAGGAATCATCAATAGGGATGACTAGATCCTGGGTTGGAGAACGATCACCAGGAATGAATAGTTGCTCAGTCTTGCTGAGGTTGTGACAAGTTGACATGAATTTCTTGCAAAAATTAGGACCTTATTATTTATGTTTTATTATTCATTGTAATAATCCTGTAAGGAAAAATTGGGTATAAAACATGGCCATAATAAATATAAGGTAATAATCCACAGACTTATTACACGTTTTTGGTGATTAGAAGTGTTAGCTTCCAGAATAAAAAACTGAGTTCATGTCTTACTGACACTATTTTCCCAAACAGGTGATGTACCACATTTGTCTCTCAAAACACAGAGCGCCAATCCAAAACTGTTGCGCTTGTGTCACTGTGCAGTGTAAATGAAGGACTTCATGATTTTTCCACGGACCTCCACGAATGCAGTGGCTTCACACCACCCGTTTGTGACCGGAGAAATGAACAAATCCATATCATATACTGCATTTGGGTGGAGGATAAAGTTTTAAAAAATATGTACGTTAATATTTATGTGCATATGTGTATTCAGAGCTGCAACAATACAAAAAAAGAAAAGAGATGAGATTTTATGTTCAGTATATCTATTGCAATGGCAACGGACTTCATCAGCTGCCCCACATTTAATGAGGCCAATTGATTTCTCCATTTTGTCCAAGACTATTTGTAATGGTTCAGATACAACAAGAGTTTTAAATTAAAGCTATTTCATGTAGATTTTAATCAATTATTCTTTTTCGACTGGGGCAAATAAAATTTTAGCTTTTCGTACAATCTGTCTGGAATAGAATCTGAATAGCTGGTTTTCACTTCACTGTAAATGTTAGGATGATATTTCATTCTTGGTTTCACAATGAGAATCTTTGCAGGATTCTGGTTATCTTGCTAATACAATTGATTCAGTTAGTGTACTCATCTACCTGTAATGACATGGGTGTTTGGCTTGGGGCTTGCAGCACATCTGGAACATATTTTGGGAATAGCTTAAAGCTGGAATGCTGTTCATTGGTTTCTAATGTCTGTCTGGGAGATCTGTAAAGAATTACATACACTGATATTTGTGTGGAAGTTATTGATTAAAGGAATGCTAGCCAATTGAATCCTTCTTTTACACAATAAATAGCAGGAGGAGGTGAGTACCGGTCAGGTATCAGAAGATGTATGTTAGCCTGAACTTTCCCAGATTGGTAGCGAATCTGTTGGATCTTATTTTTTTTAATATATTTTGACATGTTGACATTGTGGAATAAAAATCCTGGATTGAAATCAAATCGATGTACTGCTGTTTTTGTCGTGTCGGAGGACTTATTAGCATAATTTTTTTGTGCCCAAAAGTATGTGGACACACCCACAAGTTAGCTGGACATTTAATTTTAAAGTTAATATTAAACAATTTGTTTACCTCTCCTACTCCATTTGCAGCCAAAAATACAAAATATTTATATGGAACATTTTAAAGGTTTTGGATGTGGATTTACTTTCTAGACTTTAAGGTGGAAAAGGTGTTTATGAGATCAACAGGCACTGATGGTCGAATAAAAGTTCTATTTATGTTCTAAATAAATGAGGAAATCGGTATGAATAAAATATGTTAAGACTCATTTTGCAGTAAAGCATGATATAACTTTTTGTACTGTTCTAATACTTCGTGTAAATTGCTACCATCAATCATGTCTGGAAAGGAAATGTTTTGTTTCCCTAAACTGTTACCACAAATTAAAATCATTTATTATAAATACTTGATTTTAATCATAATGGGTTTTGTAACAGAGACGTTCTTGTTATTTCACTGGTGTGAACAGCAACAAAATGAAAACGCTTGAAAGTTGCTTTGGATGCAAACTCCCATCAGTGTGTTCAAAACAAGACGTACAAACACATGCCAAGTCTAGCATCCAGGTAGAGGGAGTTTCAAAGAATCGAAATGCAATACAAACAGAAAAAAGACAACCATGGACGTCTTTCACTGCTGAACGGCCAGAATAGTACAACAGTAACTTGTGGGTAACTTCCCATGACTACTGAGGAAGAATGACAGAAATTTAACCCTTTACACCCTTTTTCAAAGAAAGGAACCACTATGGTGCCATCATGCACCAGCAGTAAATGACTTGAGGAAAATAAATAAAAAAGATGAATGATTAGTATCTACAAACTCTTTTATGTGAGAGTGAATTACATTTTCATCATTTAGCAGATTCATCATCTATCCAAATTGACTTACAATTACATTGCAACACCATTTTGAGCTATTGAGGGTTAAAAGTCTTGCTCAGGGGCCCAACAGGATTGGGGCTCGAATTAACAACCTTCTGATCTCTAACAAGTACCTTAACCACTAAGCCGTTACTGTTTTTGTGCAAAGAACTTCATAAACATATTTTGTATAGCCCATAGACCACTTCTAACTTGTTTAAAAAGTTAGTATTTTCCCTTTGTATATCAGAAAATAGAACCGGAAATGTTTAAGACTAATGTTTAATAAGTTGGATTAGGGTGTTCATTATGCTTTTGTATAGTTCATTTCAGATTTAAGGTAATTGCCATAAGTATTACTTATTAAACTTTAATAAAACCATTATAACTATAGTTTAAATAATAGTGAATTATATCCATCCATCCATCATCCACTTTACCAGCTCTTAATCCTATTTAAGGTCATGGTACAACACACACTAGGTGAATGCACTAAACAGTCTCAAGTCTGTTGCAGGGTCCTAAGACAGACACACAAACACACACATGACAATTTTTTTTATCCTTAATTAACCTGACTGCATGTCTTGGACATTTTGGTGGAAACCAGGTTTACCAGTTTACCATAGAGACGTGGAAAAAACATCAGGAATCGAACCTGGGAACACCAGAAAAATAAAAAAGCTTTAAAGTTGCTTTTAGGGGCAAAACTCCCAACAGTGTGTTCAAAACTGAAAGTACAAACACATTGTAAATCCAGAACTCAGATAGAGGAAGTTTCAAAATTCTGAAATTAACACAAACAGAAAGGAACAAGGTTAAAGAGGGCTAAAGAAAAGACAATTATGGACTGTGTATGACTGGATGAAGATAAACTTCAGTGATGCGTTGTGAATCGACACTGGGCAAAGTGATGATGCTGGAACTTTTGTTTAGCGCCGGTTCAATGAAACTTTAAAAAATGACCTGAATGAATATTTTTGGATATTTGGCTTTTAGATGATTGTTCTTGCTGTTGGGCAGCGGTGTTAACCACTAAGCCACTGTGCTGCTCTGAATTATTATCTTTACTTGATATTAAATAGTTATTATAGTTAAATAGTTACATAAGATGTACAACACCGGTGCATGCCATTACACATATTTACATGCAATTAAAATAACCAAGTTTATTTTATGATTACTCGTGTTTTGATTCATATTGTACAATAAACAACATCAGAATATTATTTGTAACAAATTAGCATAAACCAACAATATCCCAACTGGAAACAAATTCCAGGCTGACCAAGAGATTCTCTTTTTTTTTGATTGGTAGTGCCTATCAAATTATAACGTGAGAGGTGAAGTCTAAACCTGTGACCCTTCCTTCCTGTGACCTGTCCTTCTTTGTGTTAATCGTGAATCCATCATTCCATTATCTAGTTTTACCACCGCTTCATCATATTTAGGGTCATGGCGAGACATACTGGAATGGTCGCCAGTATGTTACAGGGTTCACACACACAAACACACCACGATTTCAGTATCTACGATTGTCATTATCTTTAATTAACCTTACTGCATGTCTTTGGACTTCGGGAACTCCAAACAGAAATTGCCTTACCCAAGAATTGAACCCGAGACTTCTTGTTATATCGAATAGAAAACACCAGAGAACGACTTCTTTGAAAGTTGCTCCCTCACCTGGTAAATTCTACTTACTGCAATATTCCAGCTTTGTTTTTAGGGTACACAAAGTCTAGCTCAACAAGGTATGTCGTTTTTAGTTAAAATAATGTAAAGGCTTAACAAGGAACAAACTTTTTTTATATATAATCAACATAACAGCCTTGTTTCTAATTGATATTAAATCAATATTATTCACAACATTTCTGGATGGAGTAGTTCTTCCTGTGTGGAGTTGCTGTTGTACAATTTCCACAACGTTCTGTGACGTCACAACATTTATTTCTGTGCAGTTCTATGTTTGATTAACAAATAAGAAACTACTGACTGCATCAGTTATGGTCAATTAACTTGTTACCAGCTGAAACATTACCGCACGTACAAATTATCCACTGGAATGCACTTACCTATTTGTTTAGTCATTGTTCACCAGGCAGTGTATGTTAGAAGCAGAGTCAGAGTACATAAAGAGCTCAGAGCAGAATTCACAATATTCACAAACCAATATTGGAATAATGTTTATTACATTTCTGATTTTGGGTTCTCAATTAAAATTGAAAAGAACAAATGAATCATGAATTATATGGCCATCAGAATTTTGTACAAGATATAAGAGTACGATAACCATTAATGTTATATTCCTCTTCACAATTTGAATTTAGAAGTTTACAGTGAACATAGTATTATATAGTATAGTATAGAATAGTATTATATAGAACATATAGTATTATAAAATCAAGATTTTCTTTCCCAAAGTCTTTTCTTCAGTTTTCTTTAATGAGACAAAATCACAATGCCAATCATATTGGTATACATATATGTATGTGTTCTTCAAATATTAAAAGCACAGACATTTTGGCAGTTATTAATTTTTTCATATTTCTGTTCTGTATGAAAAGAACATTTGCAGTTCATTAGCAGTTGCAATAAAATATCATAAACAGTTCAAAGTTTCAAATAATGTCAGTCAGTAATGTTCAGCCCCCATACTTCACCTCACCAAATCTGGCCCTCTTTGCAAAAAGTTTTGATACCCCAGTTTTAGAGCTTTACTCCTCTTTTAGAAGTCTTTAAAATTGACAGAGAAAATGTTTCTAAAGACGTTTTAGTTATTTGTACTTCTGCCCTCTTGTATGACATTATCAAGCTAAATTAATGAAACTCTCAGAAGAAGCCAAGGATGTCCAAGTCATGACATTACGTCCACTGTACTTTACAGATGAGCTTGTATTTTTGTGATTATGAGCAGATTATTTCTATCACCAAACTTTAGCCTTTCCATTAAATTGGTAAATGTTAATCTCTTAAATATAAAACCATGGAATTTAAATTTTAAAAAATTAATTAAAGCCGTTGTCTAATATTTATCTTGCAATGTCAAACCCAAATGATTTGAGTCTACAGCGGAAATAAAAGAATTGGCCTCACTGTTCCAATTCTTTTAGAGTGGACTGAACATCTGTAGCAGGTGCTGACATGTTATTTATTAGAACACATCTTACTAAGTAGTCCTGTAATTAAAATGAAAAAAAACCTCAGAAAATGCAAAATCATTATTACCACATCCATTAAAATTTAGTTAGAACGCATGACCTTGTCAGAAAAGAGGGTCTTTTTAAGCGTGATTTGTGAACTTTTACAGTTTGTAGCATATGCCAGAGTAAAGCCGAAGGTTTTCTAAATACCTGTCCACAGCGGCAGTGAAAAACATTTGTGCAGAACTTCCTTGTTTTTTTCCTGCCAGTAGTTGGTCTAATTACGGTGCCCGGCCTGTGGCAGGATAGATGCCGAGTGCCGTGGAATGTCCGACCACAATTGGCGCACACATAGACCGATGCTTCTGCATGCTGAACTTGATGCCGCAAAAGATGCAGGCGATGCTGAAAGGCTCGGCCACACTGGCACCTGTAGAGATGTGGACCTCTGTGCTTATATTGGTGCTGTATACTCAGTGATGGATGGCAGGACATGACGCCACACTGGTGGCACAGGAACTTTGCCTTGGAGAGCCAATTCTTTCTCAAACGCATCTTAAAACACATATTTTGGCTTTGATTAGCAAACATAGTCACTGGTTTTAAGGTGGTTTGATTTAATAACAGTTTTTGAAATGGAAAGGATTTAGAATTGTGGGACTGCAAGACAGTCCCTGTCTGGGCTAAAGTGAACAGTGGCCCAATGATTTGAGAGGAAGAAAGGTGAGGTAAGAGAACTCTGATTGTAACTTGGGTACAATGATGTGCATTGGAGTCTTTGGTACTGCATTGTTTTGCACAGGTATTAAAACTGGAATTAATCCTGTTGTATGAGTAGCTGGAGAACTGGGAGTTGCCGATGTCTGTCCTCCATTGACATGTAACCATGTGACCTTTTGATTCTGGCTGTGGCTTAATGACATAGAGGTCATAGTTTGCACTGGAAACTTTTGAGAGCCAGAATTTTGTAGAATCTTGGGACTGCAACTGAAAACTGTAGAGCATTTTGGGGACTCCTGTTTATTAAAACGTGGATTGGAAGACTCAAGTTTAGGAACGGAAGGTGATGCACTATTTACACTTAAAGACAGACTCGGTGACGTTGGTATGGTACAGGTGTGTTTTGAAAAAACCTCCTGGTTGAGAAACATCTGTAGGCAGTTCAGACAAAAATATCTGGCCATGGGATGTTCTTCTGCTTGATGTTTCAGCAACAGCTCTAGAGTTGCAAATGATCCTTCACACAAGCAGCACTTGTGTGAAAGAACACATGTACACTTCTTCGTAGAATTTTCTGAGTTAGAATGCTTGCTAAGGCCACAGCCAGTGCAGATCTGAAGGCTTTTCGCCACAGGAGCCATGCTTGTCTTTATTAAATTGCTCCAATCCTTCTTAGCAACTGGCCTTTGTATAACGATGCTCTTGCCATGTTTTCTATTTGAATGATTCTCAGAGTTACCGTCGTCACTGTTGGATTTTGAAAGTGAGCGAGATGAACAAAAAAGCGAGTCTAGATCTTTTGTAGGTATGTAGTCTGAGTCACTTGAGGATGGTGAGCAAGAGCTTTGGTCAGTGCACAGACTTTTATTATCTTCCTCTTCGATACTTTCCTTATTGATGGGAACCTGCTCTGAAAAGTTATATTTAAGGTAATCATGATCAATTAAGCTTTTGGCAGATAGGCTCAGACCATGTTCAGTGTTGTCTTTATCGTTACATTGTAGAGCACCGTTTGTGTTTTTAACCGAACTGCGTGTGTTGTAAATATGTTTCTGTTCTGAGACTATAGGATTCACAGGGTTTGGCATCATCGTGTAATCATGATCAAGTAGGATTGCATGCACCTTGTGGCCTTTCTCTGTAATCTTTTGCAGGTCACTTTGGCCATTAAGATTGTTTGTTTCTTTTTGAAATACATATACATTTTCACTACGCTTGTCTTTAACATTACTTTCCATAATTCTGTATGAGTTATACATATGCTGGTTTAAAAAAGCAATGGGATTGTCAAGGCTTTGACGACAAACATAATTATGATCTTGCAAAACTCCATGCACCCTCCAATCCAACTCAGATGACTCCTGGTGGTGTAGATTATTAAACCCAAACAATTGAGTTAAATCATACTCTTCCTCTGTAACCATGCTCACTTCAATTTCTTCTTTCTTTACTATAGACAATATCCCCTCTTCTTCCTTCAAAACATTTAATTTCACCTTCTTATTCTGAATTATCTCCTCCTGTTCATTTTTGACACATATTTCCAAAACATTATCAATTGCCGCTTCCTCTATTTCCTCCTCAACATGAATTTCTACCTCCTCCATCTCAGTTTTAATGACTACCTCCTCCTCTTCCTCCTTCACACACCTCACTTTACACATTGCATTCTCCTTTACAGGCTCATCTTCCACCTTCCTTTGCACTTTTTCAATTGTCACGGACTTCTCCTCTTCCTTTAAACAATGTCTTTCGGCTTCATTATTCTGTGTAATACCATTGTCCTCTATCTGATCTACAATGGTCTTATTAACAGCGTCCTTTTCTAAATGTCTAATCATGTGCTCATTCATTTGACACATATTGTTAAATGTAATGCAGCACCTCGGACAAAAAAGCAGGATTCGAGAATGAGAATCGTTTAAGTGCGAGGCCAACAAGGCTACACTATTATACACTGTATGACAAAAGCGGCAAAGCAACATATGTTTATCGGTGTTAAAGTGCTTGATAAGGTCGCCCAGTACAGAAAACCGTTTGCCACAGATACAGCAGACACAGTTCTTGTTGCCAGGAAACTCTTTGTCTTGTTTGTGTATGTATGGCTTTGCAATGTTTCTGGTTGCTTGATCCTAAAACAATAGAATCACAAAAACAAAATCAACAGTTTAAATATTTTTTATATTAATCAAATAGTTACTGCATATTTTTATTGAGGAGACAATGAGACAAAGAGGAGTCATTCAGTCCTAATTTAAAACACAGAACTGAATAACTGGGGTCTAAAAACACAATCATTGAATCAACACTAAAACCTTTAAGTGTGGGTTCAAGTATGCAGCAATCTGCCAGTGGAACTTGTTTATTGGGGGGGGGCATTGTAAAGTGCAGAAAGCAAATAAAAAAAAACCTGTGTTTTGAAAACAATTATGCGAGTTTGGATTTTTAATTAACTGGAACCATCAGCTCCTGTGTTGATGTAGATTATAGACAATAGTAAGTTAGTATAATTTTGAAGTAATGATGTCTTTCAAAATCTTAGTTCTTTTAAAAAGAATTCCTTATTTAAATACTAGATACCACTATCAATCTAATCACTTAAACTGTACCTTTAAAAACAGTACTGTAAAAAAGTGTAATCACAAAAGGCATAAGCTTTTTACTTTAGATAAATTCAATTTAAAAGAAAAAAACTCAGTAGTGTGTGCTTGTGACAAGAATCAGTAAAATACATTTCGTATGGTCAGTATGGGGTGGCAACGTTATGCTTTGGGGCTGTTTCTCTGCAAAGGAACAAGGACGACTGGTCCGTGTACATGAAAGAATGGATGGGGCCATGTATTGTGAGATTTTGAGTGCAAACCTCCTTCCATCAGCAAGGGCATTGAAGATGAAACGTGGCTGGGTCTTTTAGCATGACAGTGATCCCAAGCACACTGACAGAGCAACAACGTAGTGGCTTTGTAAGAAGCATTGCAAGGTCCTGGAGTGTCCTAGCCAGTCTCCAGATGCCAACCCCATAGAAAACCTTTAAAGGGAGTTGAAAGTCTGTGTTGCGCGCCGACAGCCCCAAAACAACCTCCCACCAACAGTGTGTGCCAACCTTGTGAGAACTTACAGAAAATGTTTGACCTCTATCATTGCCAACAAAGAATATATAACATGAGATGTATGAGATGAACATTTGTTAATGATCAAATACTTATTTTCCACCATTATTTGCAAATAAATTTTATTTTCTTATTCTCTCATAGTTGAGGTCTAACTATGTCAATTAGAGGCCTCTTTTTAAGTGGGAGAACTTGCACAATTGGTAACTGACTAAATACTTTGTCCCCACTGTAGATATGCGATTCGGTGACAGAAACAAAGCTAGATCAGTAACTTTATGCAATAACTGACAACGTAAATAACTTAATTCAATTATGAATAAAATATGTGCTTAACAAGATGGGCCCTTAAAGGATGGACTTTCTGACATCAGTCATTACCCAGATTAAATAATTGATTTAAGAACATTCCACAAATGTGCCATTTTGGTTGTGGAAACGTTCTTTTGTCTAGTTTTCTCAACATTTACAGAATTAAAGTTAAGAAAATGTGTAATAAACATTATCTAAACCTCATTTAATATTTTAGGACTGTTGTACTAGAATATTCTATTAACATTTCAAACGATTCCCTTTGAATGTTCAAATTTGGCTATAGCAATGTTTTAATAGAATGTTGTGTAAATGTTATTCAACATTGTTAACATTTTATCAAGGTACCATAATGTTTTTAGAATGTTTTACTAATGTTATAGTGAGAACGTTTGCTCAGTCATAACCATGCTATCTAGTGGTGTGAGTATCCATCCAATATTGATAAGTTTGAATAACAACATTAGTATTGATATAGATCAATCCAAGTGTAATAAGATCACTACTCTAGTTTCAGTTTCTTTGCCGGAGTGCATGAGTGTACATTAGCAAAGCAATCAAAATCATGACCTGACAATGATGGGAGTATCGGTCCAAAAATGGAATTTTGCATAGATGACAATGTTAGACCCCTGAGCAAGGCCTCCCTTAACCCTTTTATGAGATGCTATATTGATGCAATAGAGCACGTCACATTGAATAAGTCTTAATTCTTGAAATTTTAATGTAATTATTATAAAAAAAATGTTTTTGAACATTTTTGAAGATAAAAAGGGTTTGAAAGTTTTAAACAATACTGAAAAACTGAGCTGATGTTTTCATGCTTAAAGCTCATAAATCAATCAATAAAGCAGATTGTACAACACAATCAAACTCCATTGGTAGAAAATATTGTGTCTAGTTAATAAAAAGAGTTTATTATTTTAGATGTTTAGAGAATGTATTATAAATGTAGGGACAGTGTAGCCTAGTGGGTAGAGCGTTGGGCTGGGAACCCAAAGGTTGGGGGTTCAAATCCAGGCTCTG
>JAOUQU010416393.1:0-21414 GCA_028566735.1 Ammoglanis amapaensis
AGACAGGGTTAAGGGTCTTGCTCAAGGACCCAACAGTGTAGCGGAGTGTAGCAGAGCCTGGATTTGAACCCCCAACCATTGGGTTCCCAGCCGAACGCTCTACCCACTAGGCTACACTGTCCCTTTATTATGACGATTATGACGACCTTCTATGATCGCCTGACATGACGAGCCTCGTCACCATATGCATCGGTGATCGCTGGTCGCCTGTCACCCTGCCGCTGGTTCGATACATTAAAACTCATTTATACTTCTGCGTCAAATCTACGCCATCACAATCGGCTTTGCGGAGCCTCAGTAAGGCACCTTCAAAAATTTGGAACTACGCGTGGAAATGGTGCAGACCACAAGAAGGAGAACGATACCTATCGACAGCGGTGAAATATCGTATAGCCTCGTATATCCGCTGACAGGTGGCGTGATGAAGATATCATCAGCTTTATTCAGGTCAGTGAAACAGCGGTGTGTTGAAGGATGAATGTGATAATACTGGTGTGCAGGGGAAGTCTTGCAGGTTGCATCATTCCCGTTCGACTGAAATGATGAGCCTGGAGGCTGCGCATGTGTCAGAGGAGGAGCCTCATTCTTTCATGTCTTTTTTTACATTTCAGTCTTTGTTTTATACCAGGAGTGTCAAAGTCGTTTCCACAGAGGGCCACATGAACGTAATAGTCGCCCTCAAGAGAGCAGATGTAACTGTAAGACAGTATAACTGTAACTACATCTAACCAAGTCGAAACCATCTTTTAAGCTCTTATGAATCATGTCATAGGACACGGTGGGCCGTATTTGGCCCGTGGGCCATTGAGTTTGACACATGTGTTATATACTAACTTCTTTTAAGACAACGAAATCTGAACTACGTCATTTTACTTTGATAGTTTAAAATTGAGGTCTTAATATGCACTACAACAATGTCTATAATTTAACAACACACAATGAGTTGTATCTTTGTAGCGGTGTAACATTTCTCTTCCGTTTACCTTTATGACTTCAGCCACGCCGGTTTACTAATAATTTATGACAAATGATCAAACTCTTTGTAAGACTACACTCTTAAACGGCTGGTGACTGTAACTTTGCTCTTCACGATTGATATTTGGTCGTTCTCGGAATGTTGTAAGATATTATCCCCTGTGTGTGATCACGAGTGCGGTCAGAATTAGCATTAGCCTATTCCTGAGCATGAATGAGGTGATTTAAGTGCGCTTCAAGTGAGATTTGAGGCCCGGCGTCCTGCATAGTTCAGTGCTTCATTACACTTCGGCTTAATACCGATTTGAGAATGGTGGTCATGGTGCCCTCTGACCTTGATTCATCTCCAATTAGATGCCTCCCAATCTAGTTAAATCTGCCCTGCTGGTGAGGTCGTTCCCGATTCTCAGACCGGAGGATAATAAAATGCATAAGACCGAGCAGAATGCTAGAAAAGAACAGATTTGATTTTGGCATTATTGACAGCATGAGATGCAGATTTTAATTCTGTCCCTGTTGGTGTTTTATACCGAGAAAACAACATTTCAGCATCTGCAACCGTGGCATTTATCACTTTAATCATATAGGATATCAGACGTTGTGTACAGTGTCATTTATCACTGCGTGGCATCTTGATCTGATAGTATTATAGAGAGCAAAGCTTTTCTTCTTCTCATATTAATACAATTGAGACGACATTAAAAACCCAGAGGCAAGAAATGTCATCGTGACAATAATTCAGCAATCGAGGAAACGCACACCGGCACGGCTAAAATAAAAAAAAGTGACGTGTTTTTAGAAATGGACATATTAAATCAAACACAAAAAGTCGTAACATTAACAGGATTACATGTAAACTGAACGTGATTTTTACCTCATGTGGATGTTGTGCCACTCAAAAAAGACTTCCTGCATAATATGGATTCCAGAACAAACCCACTGAATAATGCATAACCAAATAATATGTAATTTGCTTCAGGACATCCGTCATGCAGATTTGAGCAACGCTGCCACATTGCACAATGGCATCTACAGTTCGGAAAGAACAGCATGTTCCAGTACCATCCAAACAAGCTCAAACTCGATACACCATACAATGTAAGATGCCTGTAAAGTAAACGATAAACAATCCACTATTTAATACATCATTAACATTAACACACTATTTAATACATCTTCAATTTAAAACTTCAAATGTACAATCAATAATTACAACTGACTAAAGAAACTACTGTTGAATTCTGTAAACAAAAGTATAAAACATGCATGTCTGGGCATCAACTCGCCTTCCAACAGATCTTCTTACAGCCCCTGAATAAATGCTATTGTCATTGTTGTAAGAACGTAAATGTAGCTGCTTAGGTTGCTGTGTCATGAAATGCATATGAACCTATTATGCAGTTATATCAATTAATGATATGAATGCGACGCTCATGTTTTCGCCTCTTTTCCAGGGATGGAGCAGCATCGGTGACCACACAGATAAGACAGCAAGACAATTGATGCTACTATTGATGATCTTTAAAATATGTTGTGAGTGGATTTGTACGAAACGATTTATCTTTCTGGATGACGGCGTGGCATTGGGTCGGCTACTTAATGCGAATGTCAGACGGCGACACGAGTACTGCAAGCGTACTGCGTGCATCCCGATGAGGCTCGTTTATTATACAAATAGCTTACAAATAGTTGCAAAGAAGCTGAAGTGAGTCGATACAACAGCGTAGTCAAGTGGGAGATGCTAAGTATCGCCTCAACTTGTGTCCGTCAGCATTTTATACCTGCAGTTAAATTGCCTTTATGGAGTAATAAAAGAAAGCTTACTAGGTGCACTGTTAAATAAAACATTTGTACATGCATTGCGACTGGATTGCGTTTTTCATTTTATATATTTTACGTAGACAATGTTGAATTGTCTAAACAATCCCTGAACTCCAGCAATAAATCCATTTACTTTTAGCTTGAAATGGGCCACATTATGTCTATTTTACATTGACAGCAGGTATTATAGATTTAACATATGGCATGTTCTCAAGGAACAGTCCGCCATTAAAGTGCGTCCCAAATCGTGCACTAGTTTACTATGTGGGTTTCCTCCCACAGTCCAAAAACATGCAGGTAAGGTATCTGCCCATTTTTGTTCACTCCATACAAATGAAAACATTAAGTCTGCTCACATTTAGACAGATCTGGTTCTGATTTGGCGATGACCTCTATTAACCGGAGTCCCATTGTTTCTGTTATGTATGTATAATTGTGTCACTTTTAGTGTGTCGTGTCCATTCAGGTATTTATTATTTATTGTGTATCTGGACTCACTTAAACAGTGTTTGAAGTGTGCGGTTCGAGACGCACCTTTACTCTCATTATACTCGTATTTTTCAGTACTAATAGAGCTACATGACAAGTTTTTTTCACCAAAAACCCACAAAAAATACACAATACAAGCTTCCTGTGAGAATCTCCTCTGGTTGCGATTGAACCCCACTTGGAACCATTTCTTCGTCGTGTGTAGTTTGATTTTTTGTGCCGGGGGGGGTTAAAATCGGTTCCAGTCTGACCCTGACCTGCCAGACTGGACAGATTGCATCTTCTAAACAGTGTGAGAGCCGTAATGAATCTAATCCAGCTGCTGAAATAAAAACGGCTGCTTCAGCTTTGTGTCCATCGAATCCACCTCCATCTTCAAGTCGCTGTTTTGTTCCGAGTCTGCGATTGGATAAGAAGTAATTAAGTGAAGAAACCTCCCTCTCTCTCTTACACACACATACATATCCTCTCCCTCTCTCTCTTTCGTACCGGTACGTCTGAATTTCCTCTTTGTCCTGAGGCTACATAAGTTCTGGCTATGCCTGGCTGACACCTCACTTCTGTCTTGTCTCATTTAGTGTCTGTGAGCATAAAGAGAAACAGGAAATGAGACGAGCTTCATGTGTCTCACTGCTACAATCTGACACTGATAGGAATGAATTGTTTTATTTAGGAGATTAGATTTTATACACGTATTGGCGATGCATAGAATACAATGTATATATTTATCAGACACATAAACCGATGTGCCGTTTGATTGAAAGTAGGGATCAGAGTGCAAGGGTCAGCCACGGTACGATACGGCCCCCCCAGGAGCAAACAACGTTAAAGGTTTTCTTTAAGAACCCAACAGTGACTGTGTACCAGAGCCTGGATTTGAACCACAGATTTCTGGTCTACATGGAGGAACCTTGATTTGATGGACTGAATGAAAACACGTTAAACGATCATAACATCTACAAAAAAAAAGTTCATGAATGTACTGCCCTTCTCATGGGTACAAATATTAAAAGATCAGAGTGGACACTGTTGACCTTGTTCAGTTTGTTACATCCCCAGTATCAACTAATACATGTGAAACTCAATCTGTAGCACAGAAACCATGGGAAAGAAGATCTATAAACTATAGATGTTAATAATAAAAACCACAGACTGTTTTTCATCAGGTTTGATCCTGTGACAACCTGGCACTGCTGAGATTTTATCCATTTTTGGCAAATTATGAAATCACGTGTGACACTCGAGAATCTGCATGTCCAAAAATATCTTAAGTAAGCCGAGGCTTTCAGAATTGCCTTAATGGTTCCTGGGAGAAAAACTCAATGATGCTGTGAGCAACCGACACGAGCATATCCCACAACTGTAATGTGAGAATAAAAACCTTGTAGCATGTCACAGAATCCTGTCAAATCTGCCAAATTATTCAAATATAAAGTTTAAAAAATGTGCAAAATAGGTTTGCTTGAAAAAAGCTCATTATTTTGCCACTTAAGGCTCATTTCTAGTTTCTTTTGTACGTCTCACTGTCCAATCCGTAAAGACCCTTCATACCTCTTTCTGTCTTATGTGTTGGGGTGCGTAATAACACTATATTTCCAATTGATGGCACTGCTGAGCATCAATAAACCTGCGATCATAAAGCATGGTGGCTATCCAAGACGTATGTTGGCTATTTGTTAGCCACGTATGGTGGCTATCCAAGGTGGCTATTTGTTGTATTTGCTCCACGAAATGCAAGAAAAATAACAGAAGAATGTGAGACCATTGAACCTCAGTCAAAGTTCCTTCAGTGTGAAGGATTTATGACAAGTGGCACATCTAATATTTTAGGATGTCCAAAATGACACAACTTTAGACAAGTTGCTGTAGTGGTTTGCGGTGCAAATCCAACATAATGCATTCTACTATTCGTGAGTGATTTGTGACCATTTTGTACGGCAGAAGTACAAACTCCGGATTGTAATTATCCGAGAGTTTGTCATACGACAGAGTGCATAAGAATACAACACTACTATACATCTTACTGTAAAACTGTACCAGTTATTTTTTTCTTAACATATTTGACCAAGGAATAAAATGGGACAAAACAACGCAATCCTAACTGTAAACTTCGAGACAAGTCGAGGAAAAATGAGTCGTGCTTGGTTAATTTTTAATGTTGTTTGTGACTTCGCACAACTGCTTGTACGGTTATACTTCCTGCTGAATACAGATAAGCCGTGTGAGTTGTTTGTCCGTTCGAAAACTGACAGCAGCTTGGAAACAGTCTGCAATTAGAGTTTAGTTTCAGCTGTTATGCCAATGGCAATGTTAGTACGAATCGGAACCGATGCGGTCTCAGACTTTCGAACCGACAGCTACTGAACTCTTTGTCTAGACTATACAGCTGCTTTTACCAATTAGAATGGAAGGCAAAATGCAGGAACAAAGGAGTTTATTATTAAAATGTCAAGTGTTAGTTTCAGACTAGAATGCTTTGAAATGTCCATACATGGCAAACATACACAGAGCAGTAACGTCAGTAGACGAGTGGAAGCAAACAAAGGATCTGCTACTCATAATGTGCAACAACAACTATCCACCAGTGGAAAAAAAAAACTTAAACCATTTCCATCAAAGTAGAAATGATGTGGACACACCAGACCTTCATCAGAAACCGAAATGGAAACACCATTGTTACTATTTTACTGTATTTGTCTGCATTTCGTTTTATGTCGTCAGTGAGTCGTGTTGCTTAGGTCTCGGGTGGCATGGCGGCACTATCGCTTCAGCAATATCGCTTCAATCCTCAGGTGAGGAGGTCTTTCAGCCGAGTGCTTTCCTCCAAATCAATAATGCAAATCACGACCTACTTTGATGACTCCAAACCAAAGCAGCCAACCAACCAAATGATAAACGATTCAGTTATTTTTGTAATCAATGGCATTTTCGTTTTTTCTTGGGGTCATGACTTTAGCACGCAAATTCAAGAAGCTGAACTTAATAGCTGATGAATTCATTACACTTAATTAAAGATGCTAATTACAAAATCTCGCTGGATCCTCACCTACGCTTGTTGGAATTGACAATCAGATGCACATTTTTTACTCATATTCAGTCAATAAGACGTTTTACTGCAGTCATTTATTCCGTGAGAATAAAATAAACCAACCGATTAATAGTGTCAACTAGCAAAGCTGCGAGTGCTTATACTCTCAGCATCTCAGAAGAATCTGAAACAATATCTATTCACAAATCTGAAACTATAAACACAAGCTCGACCTGGGTGGAAGTGCACTGCCAGAATCTCAGCTGTGCTTTAGACGAAAACTAAATGATAGACTCCATGGTGATGTGTGCGATTGCACAACTTTGAGTTTGTTCGATTGCATTTTGCAGTTTGTTAATCATACGAGAATCCACTTCTTGTAAGATTGTTGCAGACAAACGTGTGTGTTTTTGGAGGAAAGGTATGATGACAGAAAACAGAACGTTCATGAATGCAGTTCATGCCAGGATAGCCGAAACATACCTACTCATAATTAAATTACATTTAAAAAACCAACCAAGTGATCGCCAAAAAATTTGAGTGAATGTTAGGTTTCAGAACTATATTGTGCATTAAACACAAACACAATGATGATGTGGGAGTGCTTTGCCGCTTTGGGACCTGGTCAACTTCCTTTCACAGAAGAAAGCATGATGCCCACGCTATCAGAATAAGATTTTTTTAGATTCAGAATTCTAGCATGGGGCCACGGCAGCTAATGCTAATGGACTAGCAGATGCAAAAAACAACAAATCATTATCAGTAGAAACTGATGGGAAATAATTTATTTTCATTAAATCGTAGACAATTGAGGGCTTTCAGACTTGAAAAAACTGTAGACAAGCAAAAACTGTAGACAAGCAAAAACAAGAGTGGGATACATTTTTCTTTTCCGGGTGCTTGAACTAAAAAATGCAAAAAATGCAAAAAGAAATAAATAAGAATTATTGCTGCACTGTGATTTGAATCTCTACAACTCTGAATAAGCATTAAATGTAATGATTACAGCACTGAACTGCACAGCACAGCACCCAACTTAATGAATAACATAATGAGAGAGAATGAGACTTTATTGAGCTAAAAATAATAAATAACATGAGGGGGGGGGAGAAGCTTTAAAACATTTGCTTCTGTGATATTTTGTTGTATCGTCATTAAAGCCAAAAGACACAGAAACACTGAGCACAAGAAGCTTCAAGCAAATACATCCTGGACAAGATACACATCCATAGGATTAAATCACACTCAAACCGAGGGCCAATTTAGTGAAGCTAATTCCCCACTGTGAACTCCATAGTGACCAAATCAAACTAAAATATAAGATGAATTAGAAAAAAATTATTAAACTGCTAATAATTAAACTGGCCACAGTCACAAGTAGCAGCAATAAGATGTTGATAAAGTGTCCAGGATATAAAGTAAAGCCGTATTGCTGGATAAATTACTAAAAACAGCAACACAATTATAAGATAGTCTTTCGAAATGAATTTTGAAAACAAGATTATTTTAGGCGACAAGATTAGTAACCATGAATTGATTTGCTTCACTACGACAGCTGTGATTCAGGACCACGGACAGCAGCCACAGAAAATAAACTGTATAGGCTGATGAGAAGCCTCCAACACCTTCGTTTTGCTTTTACGGGGTCATTCCAAAGTTGAGGTCATTCGCACCGTCGACTGTTCTGTCATGTTTGTGTTACCGTCCGGATAAACAATCTTGTAGATTTAAGCTGATTGATACTGAACGATGAACACTTTTGCATGTTGGATCATTATAGAAACATCAAAGCACCACCATATGCACAGCAAATACAAGTGTGCACACTCCATTGATTCGATGGCCCCTTGTTGTTTGCCTCGCTGCGACGATATTGAACATTTCCATTTACAGCACTTAACAGACGCCTTTATCCAAAACGACTTGCACAACAGCTACCGTATACAGTCTGAACAATGAGGGTCAGGGGGGCAACAGCAGCAACCTGACAATAGTGAGATTATCGTATTTACTTTTTATTTTATTAATTTTGTACCTTTAGCGCTAGGCTACAGCTGGCCCTGTATGCCCAGGATGTTTTATATGTTGGAACGTAAAGACAAACTCCACACAGACAGGATCTGCAATGAAATGCTGTGCTACCCACCGAGCCGCCATGCCACTCAGCCAAGCAACATGTCAAAAGAGCCATAGGCTGGTCCATAATGTTAAACTTTAAACAACACATATAGCACATTTTATACAACATATATCTTTATAAAACAAAGTTTAACACAAGTTGGATGTAAAGTATGACAGAAAGAAAGTGTGGTGCTTTAATAAAGCCCTGTTAAAAACAGTTTGACTGAAAATACTGAGTAAGTAATTTTTAGTCCCACGTGGCTTTGATCTTGGTTTGGAAATTGAAAGTGCTACATCAATTACTGTAAAATTACTCAAAATTGCGTCTGAAAGGATGTTGTCATTGTGACTAGTGCGTCCGCAAAAGATAGAAACAGCTTTCTCACATTCGCCCGAGTGCTATTTTAAAATGCTGTTACCATAGAAACCAGGTTGCACACTTTCCGTAAAACTAATTTAGCAATAGCGCGACTGAAGATCATTATGAAAATGAGAGACTTCTTTTAGATCGTTAGAACAGCAGAGAGCGCTAAGATCAGACGCTCTGAAAAGTTCTACTTTCAGCAAAAGTTCTGGTGTCACACCCGTGTTAAAAAGTAAACCTGAACAGCTCTCAGTCACACACACACACACACACACACACACCAATAGTTAAATGTTTTCACTTCCACCAGGTGGTGCATTGAAAAAGGTTTTCCCAATAGTCAGATGTCCAAGTTTTTTGTTTTTTTTAGTTTAGGCTGAGTTTTAATAAAAAAGAGCATTTAAATGACATCTGAACTACTTTACTACTGAAACACTTTAGACAGTCCATTAATTTCATACTGTTTATAATTTCTGCTCTTATTGTTTTGTGTAAATATTCTGTGCTTTTACATGTTTTAATATAATGTATATTTTGTAATTATTTTCATAATCTTGTGGCTGAGCAGTCATAAAAGCATCTCACCATCTCGCCAGTTCTACCATGTATGACTTGTATCATGTACAACACCATGTATTTGTACGTGACAATAAACCTTGACTACAAGATTTTATTTGGTTTTATCACTTACGATGAATCTAATGATTCTTTTCATGATATCCTAAACAATCTGCAAGATGTCAGTGCAACATGTCCACCCCTGGATGATTGATAAGACTGCACCTCAAGCACGTATCTACCATATAAAGTGCACCTCAATATTCTCTTTATTTACTCTAATGCATTCCTAATGAGCCGTCCTGAACCCCGGCAGCTCTGCTCGTGACTCGGGCCATGGCTACCTATTCAGAATGATCAACTGCATTACCCAGCATTCTAGTTTTGTGCATATGCTTAATCTACTACTCTTGGCAAGCCATTAGGTAACGTGTGAAGCAGCTGCTTTTGGAGAGTGTCAGCGGAGGAGGACTCTAACAAGCCTCCGATGGGCTCATTAAAGTTTTGTGTGCCAGCTCTATAACAACCAATGGTGTCCCTTGCCTGTCGCTGGCATCATCTGGGGCTGCGATCCCAGCTAGAACTCCCTGGGCACAGAACAAAAAAATGATGTGGCTTCAGACAAGCCCAAGGCGTGATGGAGCACACAACCAAGTGATGTGATATTATTCTTTCAACTATTTAAGGTGCAAATAAAGTTATTCGACTTACGCCAGCCAGTTCTAAAGACACTGGGTAACATTTGGATTTAGTTTGGGCTAAAGAGGGTCTATTGGGTCTCAGTAGACTAGAGTGAACTCATTAGAAGTCTCCTTCATGTCTGGAGTCAATTCAGTCATGGTCACAGTCCTACAGCACAGGGCAGTAACACATCAGTGGTACAAACCCATTATGTTAGCGAGATGGATGAAACCAGGAGAACACCCGAATAGCCACAGACACCCTAAATGCATGTACACTGTCATATTAACAAAAACCTAGACATTTTTTCACCTTTAAAAATGTTAAAGCTAAATGTCTAGTATTAAACTTGTCTATCATTACCTGGTGTTTACTGTCAGACCTCGTGAACCCTGGTTACTCAGTAAAGTGCAGTTATAAATTAGAGCTATCAAATCTGAAATGTCAGTGTCTGAAGAATGTGCTGTTGTTGGAGGCACAGAAACAACGTACAACAATCAATGTAATCGCATTTGTTTCTTTAGAGCACAAGAAAGGCTCTGAAATATTTATCTAAATATATATTTTGGGTAATGTCTGTTATCTTATTAACCAATTCCGCCGCTATTAACTTGTCCATCATGATATGATTATGGTGCTTTTCCAGTCCGCTTTGATTTTATGATTAACCCACAAATAGTCTTTATGCTCTTATTAATCTGGGTTTAGAACTGGCACTAGAATGTACTCGTTTATCTATCCTAGTGTATTTGATAGCACACACACAACTGACATGGCAGCAAATCCAAACTTGGTGTAAGGCTCGCAGTTTATTTAAGACAACATTCCCACAAGTTCCCAAAACTGGTTGTGTGCTGGTTTAATGGTTAATGTGCTGGACTAGTATTCACAAGGTTGCCAATTTAAGCCCTGTGACTATTGAACTGATCGACAAGACCATTTAAACACAGTGTAAATGTGCTCAAAGTGTATTTAGTTAATATTATAAGTAAATGTGAACAAAAGCTTCTGCTAAACATTATAATTACTCCTGTTCTGTAAATGCTCTTCTAATCAGTGTGTAGAGATATTTATAAAAATATATATATAAACAGCAAAATGTAGTTTGCGGTACATTTGAGCTTCTTTAAGAAAAGTGCACAGTCTTAAAAGAGACATTAACATTGCTTAGGTGGGCGGCTGATCATGGTTATATTTAAATGTGTGACCGTTCTATTTTCACAGTTTATGAGACGAGGTTGGGTGAATTAATCTGAAAGAACAAATGGAAGCCTGTATGCACAATGCCATGGTTCACAGCAAGTTTCTTTCCAAAAGGTCAGCCTCTAAAGTCATTACAGCACAGCAAATTAGCAACAGGCAAAGAACAAAACATCACTGGCAGTGGCCACGTTTACTTTGCAGTTGCTGTGTAATTAAATACTAGTAAAAAAACTGTACAACAAACCAAGACTTCAACGGTAAGATTTCACTGATAATCCTCAAAGGGATCTGTGCTAATACAGCCTCTGTAATCTTGTGAAATCAGACATGGTTATAACCACATGTGAATATCAAACAGTCACAATGGAACTGGGATCTGTTTTGCTTCGCTAAGCTGTAGCGTTCGCTGAGGCGTGCGTGTGATCGAGACGCGTGATGCGTTTATTTAACCGTATTATTAGAACCCATTTCTGCAGCAGCTGTAAGATTGTATGTGGGACTAGTAAAGCACAAACACGTATGAATTGTATGTATGAAATGAATATATTTAACATAACTAAATATATTTATGTTATTAGTTATGTTATTCAGTTTTATATCAGCAAAACATACACGATATGCACAAGCTTTACGCCAGCCTTACACACATTACGTTCTTAACATGTGAGTCTGTGGAAAAGTGTGATAGGGTAATTGTTGCTTATTTAAGTGTAGGTCCTGAAGTGTAACTCGTTTGGCTGAAGGATGCTGCCCATCAGTGATATTCCGGTTACACCGATCAAGAACTGAAGAACCTGCAATCACTGAAAGTGAATCAGTCATGGCACAGATTGGATAAATTGTGGTTCAAATAGATCAGGAATTTTAAAAGTGTGATTACCTAATTAATCCTTTGCTCCACATAGCTTTAATCGTTTGTTTGTGTTGATGTTTTATATTTTAATTAACTAATTTAATTAAAATACATATTTTTAGACAATGATGGTTAATTTTTAGCCATTCCTTTTCATAGTTGAGTACAAAAAGCAATGGCAACCCTTACATAAGGGATATTCTACATGTAAAGTGTGTCTGCCAACGAACTGAATGTCAAAATGTTCTACACAGCTTAGAAACATCTGGGTAAAGACGCAGCACGGACGTAATGCCAATGTAATTAACACAAATAATAATAATATTAAAAGTTTAAATGTTGAAATGAACGTTTGAAAATGAAATGAAACTGTTGAATGAAGTTTTTTGTGTTGTGAAATCTAAAACGTACCATCCGTTTCTATGGTTTCTTCATGGACTTGTTAAATAAAACAAACTAATGATGACAATTGTCGAGCTTTATCTGCAGTTTTGTATTTATTCCTTCATTGTCTGGTGCAGGACATATTCATCACGGTCACGGTGGTGGTGGTGTGTGTGTGTGTGTGTGTGTGTGTGTGTGTGTGTGTGTGTGTGTGTGTGTGTGTGTGTGTGTGTGATTCATCGGGCGAGATGTAGGAAGCAACCAAGACATCAGGACAGGTTACCAGTCCATTTATTAGTAGCTCCACTTGGCCCTTAAAGACCAACTCTGTACGTTCGTACTTCTACCTAAAAGTGTATTGAATCGATTTCTGTCTCTAATGGTCACGTTCATGCGCGATCTGCACAATCTTCTGCAAGAAATATAATTAAATAATTACTGCTTAGCAAAGGGGTCTGGCTTTATTACCGATGGGAGCTGGGGATAAAGCTTTTTCATTACCTGACTAACAAGGGGCTTGTAAACAAGTTTGTGTGTTTATGTTTATTAGCTTCGCGAGCAACAAAAAAAAACTTTAACTTTAAGGTCACTGTATTACATGGAATGTTCTAGTCTTTAGAAAAGCTGACATTTAATATTGAACTCGTTATTGACTGAATGTGAGTGGGTTTAATAAATAATAATAACGAACTCGGTCGGTTTTGTTTGACCTTTAATACTTGAATGATGGTGGTGTGTGTGTGTGTGTGTGTGTGTGTGTGTGTGTGTGTGTGTGTGTGTGTGTGTGTGTGTGTAATTAACCAATAATCACGGTGTTTGTAGAAGATTATGTGGTAAATATCTATACACTGAAATGACTAACCTAGACTGTACGGTTTACTGTTAGCACTAGTTAACATTGTATAACAGTGTTCCGTACAATCAGTGCAAAATTCCAAAATAAGGTCTGTAGCACCACCATATGCGATGTACAATCTCACAGCCTTTAATTCTGTCAAACAAACATAATTAAGTACTTTTACTTACCGAATTTAGCAACAAATAAAACTGTTTGCTTTGCTGGAGTCACCAAGTTGAGGCGCGCGACTGTCGCTCCGCTCGTGCACGTATTTAAGACTCAATTTAATACCCGAAACTTCTTTTAAAAACATATTAATCACTTACCTTCAAGCCATAGGATAACAAAAACAAACAATTCTCGTCTTCTATCACAATTTCCACCACAGTTATATCCCGATCTCCCTGACGTCCGTTAATTCCAATCGTCCCCAACCTTCCATTCTCTCACACAAACAACACAAACCGAGTTTATTCGACGGGGTGTCGCCCGCGTGAGTCCTGAAAAACAGCACAAGTCGAATAAAAACCGACATTTGTGGAAGAAAACATGGAATTCCGTTCAAAATTTCGCTCTGTTTCGAAACTTTTGACTCCTCAGTGGCGCGAAACCGAGTGACACGAGAGGAGCGCGCGCTCCGTTAAAGAAGCTGCGCTGCGCGCGCTCGCGCCCGATCTGCGGGGCGGCGCTCGCGCTTCCCGCCAAAGACCTGATCTGAAGCGTACAATCAAACTAATAATCGATAGAACTGCATAAAAAACTCCACAAATCGTTAAATATGACGTTTAGTGCGCATTGTTTCCACAGAAAATGCAGAATTACACAGACCTGGTCAAGATAAAGTACTTACTAAAGATAAACAAGCGAAATATTAAACTAGTACTCAAGATACTAACTCATCATTAGATGATTATTTTTATTATTTCTGAGAGTTTTTATATTAATAGTACTATTTCGGTTTAGTAAACACTTGATGGGTTCGGATGATACAAGCAGAAAATGTTTAAACACACAATTATTATTACTAATATCGAGCATTTAGTGCTGGTAAGATTTGGTAAGGTTGGATGATATCATAGGGCAGTTCCAGCACTTCAAGTTTTACACACTTAATTAATATTAGTTGGAAGTTTAGATCTGTTTTGAGCCGGGACTGGGTGGATTTACTTTACATTCATGTCGAGATGTCGAGTGTGTATTTATGGGGCAATTAAAGCCTTTGCTGAAACCTGTTCATGTCAATAACAATACGCCTTCGAGTCCCAGGATAAACCTCGAACAACAAAAGGAGGCAATCTAATTAAAACCTCGCATCCCCACAGAACACAAGAACATCTCGATGACTGGCAACGACATGTAAATATCCTCCTATAGTTTTCTTTTTTTACTTTGGCACTGAACTTTGCGGTGAATAAATACATTTTTATAACCTTGCTGACTTTCATTTAAAAGACTGATGTAAAAATGGTATAGACATTATTAAAGTTCAGGACTAGTAAACAAATGGTCGTCAGTTTAAAATCTACCGTTGCCAGGATGCAATTGCCGAGCCCTTGAGCAAGACCCTTGATTCTCAGTTGGTTAGACTGTATTGTCAGAGTATCGTAAGTCACTTTGGATGCTACAAATGTACGGTAAGCCTGCCAGATGTCACTTTTCAATGTTATGTATTGTAATTGCTTCTTGTATGAGTAATTGTTCTGACAAATTTAATTATATCTTAAGTCATAAAAAGAATGCCTATTACTATCATGTTAGAAGCACTGTTATACCTGACATCAACCGCTATGACCGATCGTGACAGCATTGGGTACGTGTAACTTTTATTTGTTATTCAAGCTTCTTAACTAATGCTTAATTAGATTTTCTCATTAAGTTAAAAAAGTTAAGGTAGTCCCACTTCATTTTTTACAACATATTTTACATTTTACATTTGTTTATTATACTGCCACCGAACCCGGCACCTCATCATTTTTGCTAACAGGAAATAGTGCTAGCACCTTCAAAAACATTACTGGGTTTGTTTAGCAGCAAACTTTGTATAGGATGCCAATCAATTGTTGGTCCTTGGTGTAGCAACGTTTCTAAAAGAAAAGATAAACGTTCTCAGATATGCAGAACCACACATCCGTTGGTACGCTCCGTGCATAAATTAAAATTGATAGTTTTTTAATAAGTTTTAGAGATAAAAGATTGACTGGTCTAAAGGGAATTAAACCAAAATGTGCAACCAACACGGACATTGTTATTCAATAAAGCCGTGAAAGCAAAAATAGTGGGTCTTAAAGTACAAGTGCTCATTTTCTTTCTCTGACAACCCCAGCGGTGGTGTTTTTCATCTCACCAATGCGATGCTGGATCATTGGCTGCTTTGAGATGGTCAGATTCTGTAATTTGTGTCTCTGTTGTACACTCATTGGCATGAAGGAAAGAAAATAGCTTAAGGATTAACCTTGTCCAATTAAGAGACAAATGAGACTTCTGTCAACGGAAAAAAAAATGTTCAAGGCTGGTGGTTAGCATCGAATATAAAGTGCAGACAGACCTTGTCAAAGTCACTCCGAGTGCTACACTAATATTATGCTAATTCATTCTATAAGGAAAAACACTTTTGCCGAAGGCGGATTTTTTACGTATTTTGGGGTTTGACGGATTACTGACAGATTAATTTAGCATTCAGAATTGATTACGTTTTGTACTGTAGGAGCACAGCCGTGGCACAGTGGGAAGTGTGGGGAGCTGCACAGTTTCAGACAGACCTTGGGTTAAAATTTGCCGCTGGTCACTGTCTATAAAAAGGTTATTGATGTTTATCCTGGGGTCTCCAATGGTTTGTATTACCATCAAACAACTTTTCTGTGTGAGAGAGTAAATGTTTAAGGTAGACGCCTGCCATCATTTGGTATTTTGTTTAAACTGTATTTACTGTGACCAGAGTCCTGGAAGGAAGTGGGATGAAAGATGGCCAATTAAATGTATGATACTTGTCTGGGCCAGATGGGATCTCATCATATGTCTAGGAATGTCCCAATCTGATTAGAAGAACTTGCCCAAGACTTTAAAGTAGTAGTCAAGTCCATTTGATTGACTTTTATTAGTTATAACCAGACGTAAATTGCTATAAGAGTTCTTAATTCAGTCTCGTCTCAGAAAACATTCGGCTCTGCTCTTGGTGCTGAGACACCAGATTTCTGTTCCATCTCTGATCAAGAAGATTCATAGTGTTTTCCCTCAGTTTCCATTAGAAGTAGTACCCTTGCCTCATTATTCCCATTCCTTTAAGCCATTTGATGGTCATGTTGACTATAATAATACTGGTAGCATGGCTCCAGACAGCTGTGACGTCCTACCAGAATCTTTGTATAATTTCTACTTACAGATCTTAATAAGGTTTGCTTGCATGGCTGCAGTTATAATCCATCATGACATGAATGCCGTCTACTGCCATCTAGGTTTGTTTCTTGGTTGTTGTTTACGGAGATTTTATACGGACAAGTTTCCCTCCCCCTGTTTTTTTCTCCACTCGTCCACCTAGTCGAGAAGGTCAGACATCAATACAAGGTTATTTCTACTCACCACCTGATTAATATGATGGTACATCGCCGTCCGGTTTAAAGTGGTCTCTGCAGATGACAGTGACCCCAATCCACAGGAAATTTAGTGATTGGACATTGAAGTATTAAATTAAAATTAATCGTATGCGGTAGTCTTTATATTAGTCAGATTTCCAATATACCTAAACAACACTGTGCAAGTTTGCCACTCTTTCTTAATTAAAAGAATGTAAAGTATTTGAAGAATTATCATTAATTTATCATTATCAAATGAATATTAAAACACTTGGAATGTCTTGTACTGATTAGCATTTCTTGAGTTTTGAATTAACCCCACGGCCAGCGTTGCTTATATAACTTATACCGGTATTTATAACAAAGTCTTGCCACCGTCGCCGCCTCACGCAAACGAGTTTGGCACTGTGTTAATTATTGGATAATATCATCGACTTTTAATTTGGATTTTGTTTGAGCTCGGTGAATAGTAGCACCACTGTAATGAGAATACTAATTAGTCCAAGTGAAGACTTTCTTGTGGTTGCTTCATTGTATGATACAAAGGTTAGATTTTTGAATTAAAATGGGGAAAAAAATGAAAAGAAGTCATGGATTTAATATTCACTCCAAATGCAGACGTGGTGCTTCTATAAGTCTTCATGACGTACAACTAACGAATCAGAAATAAATTAACTTAAAAAAATAAAATAAACACACAGTCACTTCTTAGACTTGAGATGTTGCATATTTTATCTCCTCGTTTATTAATAAACACCCATTCTAGTATTTCATAAAGAAAAACAGAATTTGGAATGGGGGAGGGGCAATTCAGGGCTCTTAATAAATAATGACGTGATTCCAAACAGAACAGGTGATTGTAATCATGTTTTGGTACAAAATCAGCTTCCAGGAAAGACCGAGAGTCTCTGATGAGCAAAGATCTCCAGTTTATCCACAGCAAATGTCGAAATCTATCAAAAACGAACTACTGCACCTCGAAGAAACGTTGGTACTCAGTAAGAGATTTGCATATTTTCTTCTCTACAGTTTATAAAATCATTAAATAATTCAAGAAATTAAACGTATTGAAAAGGTGTCTTTTCAATACGTTCGGCTCTGCTCTTGGTGCTGAGACACCAGATTTCTGTTTCATCTAGCGGTGTTACTACAACAATAGTAGCTTTAAGTCTTTTCCTCAAGAAGGTAAAAGGTTTTAATCAGCTCCACCAATTCGTCATCAACCCCGAGAGGACATGAGAACCAGAGGTGATCAGTCCACCATCTCTGATCAAGAAGATTCATAGTGTTTTTTCCCTCAGTTTCCATTAGAAGTAGTACCCTTGCCTCCTTATTCCCATTCCTTTAAGCCATTTGATGGTCATGTTGACTATATTAATACTCACACATACTCTCTCTGGCTGCAGGGTGATGCAGTGCTGGTAGCATGGCTCCAGACAGCTGTGACGACCTACCAGAATCAGTTTATAAAATCATTAAATAATTCAAGAAATTAAACGTATTGAATAGGTGTCTGAAAAGTATTTCTGATTTGGGTTGTAGAAATATTGTAAACATTATTCATAAGCTGGTTCTATCTGCAGATTCGAATGTTTTGGAATGTTGCGTGGCGTAAAGGGTTTGAAACAACAACCTTCAGCTGACTAGTCCAACACCCTAACATATAAGGTTTTATATGTATTCCAGGACAATTTCACTTATAGAATCCAAGACTTTTGAGCCTGATATCAAACGTGAAGCTTAAAAGTCAGAATCCGCTCATTACATGTGACGTCCACTTGACTTCAGTATCTAATCTAATAGAACATGTGAATCATATTTACTTTATTATACGGTGACTCTTGGATGACTTTGGCAAATCCCATTCGGCCTCCAGAACAGTGTGACGGTACTTCCCTGATGATACGTCTGTCCAGGAGCTGTACGGGATCCTTCTACTTACTGTGTCCTGTCCTCCTACATGCTAAAGAGATTCTCCAAGAAATATTTTTAGCTCTTCCACTGCAATGACCCACAGGGGATTGTCATATCTGACATGTCTGCCCCCGTATCAATAATGATTTATTCACAATTGTTAGCTATGAGGTGATATGTTAGTATAACTTGCATGTTTTCTCTGGATGTATATAGATGTGAGTTGTCAAATATATATGAAATACCCAAAATAATTTATGTGTATGTAATCTATCTATCTAATAAATTTAATATGATATGTTTACTAACTAAGCATAACTTCATGAGCACAGAGATGGAATATTGGTGATTAATGGTTATTATACCTTTAATCACCATTATAAGAAACGTGTACGTTTTCAATACAGTCTGTATTTAGTTGGGGGTAAGATCCTGACCCCTCTAATGTCATCATTAAACATTATTAAGTCTTTAATTCTTGCAGAGAAGCATTATCATAATCTATATCTATAAACATAATGGGTT
Source organism: Ammoglanis amapaensis (assembly GCA_028566735.1). NCBI lineage: Eukaryota > Metazoa > Chordata > Actinopteri > Siluriformes > Trichomycteridae > Ammoglanis > Ammoglanis amapaensis. Next base: position 19,324 of record JAOUQU010416393.1, read on the forward strand.
AGCTAACATTTCCGTTCTTTTGCTGTGTAACCTCTTACCCGACGTGACCTGATTCCTGAATTACCAACAGCAAAATGTATTTAAATGTAATTAAGAAGTTAATTCTGCATTAGCTGGTGAGCCGAGGTGACGAATTAGCTGTGTTGCGCACATAAAACACCCGCCTCCAGCGAGCCGGAGGACAGTTCATGGCAGCTGGATATAAATTCAGTCATAGCTACTCAGAGAAAGTCAATACGCTCTAGCTAATGGTTCCAGAATAGAGCGCTGTTGGTAAATACAGGCGTACTTTCACTAAATCAACAGGACAGAAGCGTAAACTTTACATTCTAGTACAGAAAAGCATCAATGTGATGGACTAAAATGGGGAGGGGGGGCACTGTTCAGTGAAATGGTGAAAACTGATTTCTATTGCGTGTTTGTCACACTCGAGTCCCAACGAGTACACCTCTGAATGGCTTAAGAAAAACAAACCTGACCTGAATCCCATTGAATTGCTGTGGCTTGACCTTCGAAAGGTGATCCATGCTCTGAAAACCTGCAATATGGCTGAATTACGACAATTCAGCAAAGACGAGTGGGTCAAAATTCCTCCACGGTGCCGCGAAAGACTCGCCGGTTATTTCACACGCTTGATTGCACACGCGAAGGGTGGCCTAACCAGCTATTAGGTCTAAGGGGCAATCACGTTTCTCCACACAGAGCCCGGTACGGTTGGATTGCTTTATATGTCATTTATAATATATCATATAAACATATTGTATATAGATATAATCATCTTCATTATATATATAGTGCTCATTCAACACTGATGGTTGTAGAACGTGTTGCGATGTCTTCCTGTGTATGACCTTCTTCTTTTTCTCATTCTTATGTTATTGCCATCGTTGTAGATTCTCCGTGTACCGACCCCGGACTATTTCTATTCTCTCTCTGGTATAAGTATGACTTTTTGATATTTCTTATACTGTCGCCGATTGTTTTCATGACTCTTTGATATTTCCGTGTATGTTAATAAAGCCGTATTGTTATATTATATCTGAGCTTGTCTTGTCCGTCTCGTCCGTACCTGGTTAACTAGCACAGAATGATGTTTCTCACGCGCTATAGTCACAGAAAGACTGAAACACCGCAGCTTTTACTTAGTAACTTAATAAGTTATTAATAACACAATATGTTTTCATCAGCACTTACATGCTTCTCTTGGACTGAGCACTTGTGTTGTCTTTCGAAATCAGAATTAAATCTTACACAGAAACGGGAGGGAACAAAGATGATTGATAGATAGACATATAGAGAGATAGACTGATAGAAAGAAAGACAGACAGACAGACAGGTAAATAGGCAATAAGAGACAAACAGACACATGGACACATATTGACTCTTGAACTTTTAGGCATTAGTTGGCATCTGCCAGGTATTTATTACAAGTCAGAAATTCTTGTGACATTAATAACAGGTTAAATAACAACATTAATAAAGTCAAACGTGGTCCAAAGAAGGAACGGTGGTAAACCGGCGACAGTGTCATGGGTGTCCAAGACTTTAATCCAACCCATGAGCTAATGTAGTTCAGATTACTGAAGAATATTTTAATTACTTTACACTCAACTTTATTTATATTGCACATTAAAAACAACAACTGCTGAAACACAGATGATCATAAAAGCATAAAATTACCAATAAAAAGAAGTCAAATCACATAAAACAAATTGTAATAAAACAGAAACTAAAAAAAGTCTCATGCTGGGTTGAAAGCCAAAGAATTAAAAAAAGGGTTTAAAGACGAGTTTAAAAACTCTGTAATGACGAGGCCAGTCTCAAATATAACGGAAAGTTGTTCCACAGCTTAGGTGCAACAATTGAAAAGACTCGATCCCCCTCTGAGTTTCGATCCCATGACCTCCAGGAGCAGCTGATCATCTGTACATAAATGTATATTATTAAATTATTATTTATTTTTTTGTCATTATACATATTCTGATGTTCAGTACAACAAAATGTTTCTCTTCGCATAACCCAACTTGTCTGGAAGTTGGGGTCAGAGCACAGGGTCAGCCAACATACGGCGCCCCGGGAGCAGACGGTCTT
>JAOUQU010416394.1:0-10000 GCA_028566735.1 Ammoglanis amapaensis
TCTAGGAATTCTCCTCGACAGGGGTTTCTGTTCATCCTGCATTTTGTAAAGTTGCTTTGAGACAATATCTATTGGAAGAAGCGCTATATAAATAAAGTTGACTTGACTTGACTTGACTAGAAGCCAGTATAAAAAATAATACATTTAACAGGCAAATTTTAATCGCAGCCTATCATAGTTTAGCCACCACAGGGAGTAAACTGTGTAATTTCTTTTCAAACACTTACATTCAAACATTATTAACCATATAACATATTTTAACTTGAAAGAGAACAATTATCTGCACACAATCACTCTCACATTAAGATATATTACTAGTTTAATTATCTCCAGTTTTACAAATTTTGTGAACATGCTGTTTTGACTCATCACTTCTGCTAATTAGCTGTTGTTAGAAACACTCCACCTCTTTCCGAAATGTAAACCTGTCAGAAAAAAGAGGAATGGACTTCGGAATGGAGAAAACTGCAGGGTTGTTCGCCTTATTTGTAATTACATGTACGTGATTATCATAACTTTGCACACAAAACCTCCTTAAAAATAGATCCTTAACAACTGTTCTCGGGTTGGGGGGAGGAGTGGATATTTTGACATGGCGATGTATACAAAACTTCATATCATATTTTTTTATTTTATCTATCTATTCTGCAAATGTTTGATTATTCCAAATATTTCCAGTAATAATGGATGACAAAATAACGTTTAGCTTTTTGTAAGGCAACTGAAAACTTGTTTTATGGTCGAACTTGACCTTTCGTTTCCTATTTTAAGCATCAGGTATATGTGAAACAAAGACCTGTGTATGTTCTTGTCTGTTGAGCACCACATCAGACCCACTATACCCACTCTCATCTATGTGATAATAACATCTTCCATCAAGCGTGTAATGGATCACCTCCAGACTTCATCTGCAGCAGGCATGGCTGGAGCTGCATGTTTTCCAGGCTGATCTCAGGACAGCTCTTCCTTACAGCTACACTCGGTTCCTAATGCACTATTGATTTGTTTGGCTAATATAGAAGGTGCGATGTAATAGAAACCTTAAAATCTGGCCTACATCTGAGGAGGGATGGAAAATCCAATTTCTGTTTAAAAAAACTAAAGAATTAAAAAATAATTGTTATAGAGGTCTTATAAGGTTGTTTTGCCCAAGATTTTCAACTAAAGAATAAACTGGTCCCTAGTGAAGCCTCTTTTTTCTGTTGACTAGCTTTTAGTATTCCTGAATGGACTCATGTCAAAAAATATGTTTATGAACCATGTATTTTGTTGCCCTTGTTTATTTGTCACTTTTTTCTACACAATGAAGCTTGGTAGACCAGGCGTGCTCATCTGTATTGCCTTCTGATGATCGATTGTGTAGTGCACGAGCTGTCTAGTGTGTACTTGCCATTAGTGAATCATGATGGCTAAGTGAGTAGTGCTGCCGACTGATGATGAAAAGAAGGCCCTGAGCTCGATCCTAAGGTGTTTAAGTGCCGAGTCCTTTGTGTTTGGAGTTTGCATGTCCACTCTGGATCTTTCCGGGGTTATTTTGGTTGTTCTGGTTTCATCTCAGTCCAATACATATGCAGAAGGTTCACTGTTAAATATCCAGGTCTACTCATGCTGGATGGGCCAATGCTGAGTCTGGAAACTCCAAGAATTCTGCAACAGTTGCTTTAGGCTAGTGGACATACAAAATTGTCTTTGGGTACTGATGAAAATGTAATAAATATGCAACAGTCAATCTTTTTTCCTATTACAATTCCGGGATTTTAGTGTATGCTGTTTTTGTTCTTACAATATGTGACAGAGTATTAAGGGCCTTGCATAAGGGCACAAGAATGACAACCGTGAACCAGGATCCTTATGATTTCCATCATTGTGTGTAGAGTACAGTCAACATCATTTCACAAGCATGATGCGGGTCCATATGGGAACCCTTTTTGCATACAGCGAGCCAAACTCCAATCTCCATCCACCATTATTTCCTATTTATTTGTGCTGAAGCCATTGATCAGTGAGGTTAAAGCTTGAGGAACTCCACATGTACAAGATAAACTATGCCAGCAAATAAAACATCACCTTTCACACCCAAAACAAACGGAAATTCATTGCAGCGCTCTGATTTTACAGCCTGTTAGACATGTACCAGTTGTCATGAAGGATGACGATGAAAGCTGTTAAAATAACCACATGCACACTGCAGAAAAATGACATCGCTGAATAGCCTTTCCAAGATGGACCACCTCCAGAAGAAGAAAAATATCTTTTGGCTAGAAAATGAACATATGGGAAAAGACAGGTTGGGAGAAGCACCAGAGGCAGGAAGGTCTGATGGCCATCTGCAGTCACTAAAGAACTCATTGCACAGCTGGGTTTAACATAGGCATAAAAAAATAAGAATAAAATACCCAAGTGCTTAAATTTTCATATTTATTATACATATGGTTCCCCGATACTCAACTGACATGTAATATTTGCACTAATTATAAATGGTTACACAAATAATATAATTTTTATAATGCACTTTTACACACATGAATTATTCCTTCACATTTAACCCATTATGTGCAGTGAAACACACATTAATACACACTAGGGGCAGCAGTGAGGACATCATTTGTGATTAAAAGTTTTTTTTTTCAAAGTTTTAGTTCAAAGGCTTTTGCTTCAGTCATTTAAAAAAAAAACAACAACATGAAAATAAGAAAGACATTTTAAAGTTTATAAGTTGTGATAAGTAATCTTATCCATTTCAGCCATTTCGAAAAATAGTTTTGTGCACTTTCAAAATCTCTCAGTGGAACAAAAATAATGTAGATTCCAAAAAGTGCCTGAAACAGAACAAAACCTTTGCTTTGATATTAATAAAACAGTGTGAATTAGCATTTTTATTTGTTTGCTGATATCGAGAAGAGCCTCCAACATCTCAACAGAACTGAAACTCTACAAACTGAAAAACAAAAAGGTTTCACCTCACTGGGTGTCGTAATGGATTTGTAGCCAGGAAAAATGCACCCAGTTTTGTTTTAGCTTTTTTAACATTAAAAAATGTTTATCACAGGGCATTATTAGGAAATTTATACAATTTACTGCAGTTCACAAATTGCCATCCTAGCACAAGCAAATATTAAATTGGCTGATTCAGAATATCAAACTTTTTTAAATGATTTTTGATCATTTTATGTATAATAATGAAAATTAAATCGAACAGGCTACTGAGACCTAACAAATGCGCTGTACTGAATTTTAGTTTAGCTCGTACCTGCAGAAGATAAACTGCCTAAATGTGCAATTACCGCCTTTTTAATTGAACAAGACCCCAAAGGTCATTTAATTTCTATCCTACAGATTTTAAATTTTTGCTTAGGAAAGATGTCAGCTTTAATTAAAATGCTGAATACATAAAAGACCCAAAAGGAAAGTAGGTTCTCTTTTTACTGCACGGTAATATTGTACATATAAACACATTAAACAAATAAGTTTAAATGTTGTCCTTTAGAAGTAATTTCATTCTAATTTACCCAATTGGAGATTTGCCTAAATATGAATAAACTGACAGTTTGAAGACTAGATTACAGATGGTCAGATGAAAGATTGAAATATTCCATTAGCACACCAGCACATAGATTTAGATTAGAACACTTTTTCACCATTGGGCTTTTACACAAAGATTATTCATCTGCATTGAACAAAATCTGCACAATGAAACTCACGCTAGGGGCAGCAGTGAGCACATGTGCCCGAGTTCTGCACAAGAACAAGTTACAAGTTGACTCTCAGAAACAAACCGGCAACCTTCCAATCTTAATAAATAGAGGACTGTTCCAATAAATACTTCATTGCAGCTTTGGCACATTTGTCTGTGGCAATTTGTCCATTTGCATGGCCACCATTCTTTCAATTGTTTTTATTAGTCATTTAACATGTTTGTTTGTTTGTTTGTTGAGTCAAACCGAGCTCAGAGATCTGAGCAGGCTTACATCCTAAATATGAATCGTATTCAGTCTTGGGAATATTTCTTTTTATTCAAAGACTTTATTTTTGGCTCCAAATCACAGGACTCTAGAATCACAGCATGTCATATTAAATCCACTGAACATATTACACCAGTGGCCGACAGCATAGTTTTTCTTATGAGGACAATTTCATTAAAAAAGTTTACTTCAAAAAAGTTGTATTGGACACAGATCAAAAGTTATATTTGAAATAATGGAAACAGTTTGCATTTTATTCTACCTCAACACTACACCAGTTTCATTCCAACTATACAACCATTCTCATTTATCAAAAAAGTTCTACCAACACCCTTTCTCTCTGTTGTTTACTATTGCATGATTAACTTTAAATCTAGATTGTAGTCATTAAACTGCATGAGTTTCAGTACCACTGCAAAAGTGCAAGTTAAAAATTGTACAGCTATAGTGAGTTTAAATCCCAATGATGGAGCTTGAATCAGAGTTGCCCAGATGTGTGGGTGGAAGGCTATTAATCAGCCTAATTGTTTCTTGTGGGCCCCTAAGCAACACACTTATCCTTCAATTGCTCGAAAAATGTGTTCAGTCATAATTGTAAATAGCTAAATGCTGAAAATAAATACAGAAAGAATATTCAATCACGTCTGTGTCCTTTTAGTGTAGAGTTTTTTAGTGTAGAGTATGCATGTTCTTCATATAAGTTCCTGTAAGCACCTCTAGGATGCTTAAACTAGTCCATTGTTGGATGATTGCATTAGGAAGGGCATCCGGCATTAAAACCATGACAGATCAATATTATGGATCATGGTCTGCTCTGGCAACCCCTACAGGTGCAGTGAAAAAAAATCAATACGTAAATAAACAAACATTTTGTTAAAAAGCAGTGATTAAAAGCAAAACCAGGTTGTCTGTCAGGAAATGAAAGATTGTTGGCATTAGTATTCCTGCATGTTCTGCGATGTTAGATGTAATGATAGTTCGGCATAATCACAGTCATCTTCTCCAAAAGAACAACAATCCAAGCCAGATTTCAACTCTGTAACACCTGCTACTAATGACAGTTCTGTTCACATAGCAGCATGTAGACGTATTTTACTGCCAAATGTCAATATCACAGAAGTTTGATCTGTGAACAGGATTATTTTTACATTTACATTTCCAAAGTGACTTACAACTACAACAAAACACCAATCTGAGCAATTAAAGGTGAAGGTCCTTGCTCAGGGGTCTAACAGTGGCAACTTGGTGGTTGTAAGACTTGAACTGGTGACCTTCTGTTTACTAGCCCAGGACCTTAATCATCGCTGTTTACTTTCGTCAGCATCGGGTCTTACTATGTAAAGGAACATCAAATTTAATTCATAGGTATATCACCTAACCAACATGATAGCATGATATGTGTATTGAATTGTAACATGATTTATTTCTTTGGTTTCTAATTATTTTAGGACTTTATTTCATCTTCACTTGATTTTTGATTAGCAGATGTGTTTTTACATTTAATGTTAATAATTTACAGTTAATGATTTAATCATATAAAATACAATTTATCTTGTGTAGCTGGTGAACGTCCATAGAAGGATGATCACTGAGGACATATATGTCCTAACTGTAATTATATATATTCACAGACAAAATACAAAATACAAATTAGAATAATGCATATGCCACTTTAAGTGTTAGTTAACTGCAAATCTTAAAACTATTCTTTATCCATGGGGCTAAGTACATAATGGGTCTGACTATCGGATAGCTAGAAAAAAAACCTATTCCAACAATGTTTATTTAATTTTCACGATTTGCAAGACAGAATACCCATGAAAAATGGAACCATGTTCCGTGCTCAGATGAAAACTGAGCGTTTTGGCAGCAAGCACCAAACACACTGTTGCTTTGGCATGAAATGAAGGATGACTACACGACTACACTGCAAAGAACCTAATGCCCACTGTTAAGTATGATGGATGGTCTATGATGTTTTCCTCTAAAGCGCTGTCAATCTTCGTATGTTAAATCTGTCTGCCTTTGCCAAGAAACTAAAAAAAGGAGTCATTGAAGGATCTTCCAGCAAGCAGATGATCCAAAAATATGTCCAGCTCAAGAACAAATCAAGCTTCTGCCACGGCCATCTCAGTCTTATCTGTCTTAATCCCAGGAAAAACCTGTGGAGATTAAGCAAACCCCAAAAGATGAGCTTCACCATGCACAATGTGATGGGATATAGATGAACGATCTAAGATTTCCTGCTTTGTATTCACGAATCTTGTAAGATGTTCTAGCAAAAGAATCAAAGCTGTTCCTGTTGGATTGTAGAACGTATTAAAAGCCTGGATTCCAGTAAAAGTGGAATATGTCGTTGATAAAAATAGCTTGTTTTAATAATGAATTTCATTTACTGTCTGAATATTCTGAATTATCTGGTTTGAAACTCAGTATTGCCACCAAATATATATATATATATATAGGCCATAGACCTGTTCTAGCTTGTTTAAAAAGAGGTATAAGGAGAATTATTTATGATCAGATTTTACTTTTACCATTAGTCCAGGTGGAAAAGGGTATTATTGATCTGGTGATCAGCTAAAATAACTTTGCATTGATTTCAAATGACCCTTTCCTCTGAAAAGAAATAATGTCGGCAGATAAAAAAATGTAACTAAATAAAAAGCAAACCATGTCAACAAAATGTGCCTTAGCATGAGAAATGCCAAACCTCTCACCGACTGAAAGAACTGACCCTTTTCACCTCAAATCATTGTAGACCGATACCCGTTGTTTCAAACTCAAAATCTTTACTCCAAACCCGCCTCCCATTCACACGTCTGGTGCATTTCTCACATTTACTTTGAGTTTTACTTTGAAGAAAACATTATGGAGCTGAAAAAATCATGTTTTGTCTGTTCAGCTTTATTTCATGTAATAATAAACATACATTGCTGTATTTGAGAACTTCAGCATGTTCCAAAACAAGTTGGGACAGTGAAGTATTTACCACTTCTTGTATAGAGTGGAGTAACATTTAAACCAAGTTTAGGCACAGAGGATATGAAATGATTTTAAGTCACGCATATCTATTATAAAATCTAAAATCATTTTTGTACTACTGTGCTTTCTTTACTATTCTTTAGTTATTTTTTAACTTATTTTACTATTACTTCTTGGTATTTACTGTGAGATCAGTGCACAAGGAATATTCCAGATGAGCTGTCAGATGCTTCATGTAACCGCCTCAGTGACATCATGGTCTCACGCTATGATTATGTATCATCCCTATTAATTATCACTAGTGATCACTTTGGCAGCACAGGGTGAGTCTAGAAGAGGTAATGGGACCACAATGGGACAAGCATTGGCCAAAAATAGCTTGTGATCAAACCAAGATTAATGTTAACATGGCCTCGGTGAGCCAGGGTTCTAACATACAGGTTAATAGGGGCCAGGAGAAGGATAATGGAATCAGAATGATGAGCCATCACATCAGGCTGCATATTTATTTAGAGAGCAGTCCAAGGGCAACTACACTATAATACATGACTGGAGTCCTATTACTGCAAAATAATGGCGTTCTTGTGTCAAATACATTTATTTTCTTACTGTATTTAGAAATACCAAAATAGACTTTCTTTATTTAGCTCCAACCCAAATTATAAACATGTAATATATTTAAGAAAATACATCTCGGGACCATGACCAGTTTTAAGTACCGATGTTGTGAACGACTTGTAAGTGGATCAACCTCTGAATCACAGTGGGGTAGGGAAAGTAATTCACAATTTTAAGCAACCCAAATTGATCATGGCAATACAAACAGTGCCTCCAAATTATATGTAAAACAAAATATACAAAATTATGAAATCTCATATGGTTGGTGGTCCCCGTTTCAAAATTTGTTGTTGCCACTAGTTGGCTGGGCGCCACCTTAGCCACTAGGATACACAAATTAATGCACTGAAGAGCTGTTCTCAAACCTGGATAAATGTGCAGGCTTGTGTTAGGAAGGGCGTTCACCGTAAAAAACAAACTAAGTCATTAATGTGGACCATGATTTACAACTTTTGGCATTTAGCAGATGCCATTATCCAAAGTGACTTACAATTACAACAGAACACCAGTATTGAGAAGTTGATGGTTCAAGAGCTTTTCTTAGGGCCCCAGCAGTAGCAACTTGGTAGTTCTTCTGGTCTCTAGCCTAGTACCTAAATAACTCAATTTTCAGCGTTTTTTATTGTAAGATTCCATAAAACTTTATATCTAATGATGCTGATCCTGCCTGGTTGAGTCATGGATAAAACAGACTCATGTCTTAACATATGTTGCTACTGGAACCTCAATTTCCTTACGGTAACCACCCAAAGGGATCAATAAAGTTCTTTCTCTTTCTCTCTCTCTCTGTCTATCTATCTATCTATCTGCAGCACTAAGGCTTGGGTGGCCAGATTATGGCCACCCAAACATGATGATTGTATTTCCTAGGCCAGATGGGATCTTACTTCCAAGTATTACCCTGACTTGAGCCCAGCTAAGTGTCTGTAGGACCAACACAATAGTCGTGTTTTATTTGTGGATACAATATAAAAAAAGAGTGTCCCTATAAAGAACTTCTAGGACTTGATGAGACCTGTCTAGCTGTTGCCCGTGGACACTGGACATTATTCAGTTGGTCATAATAATGTGTACATGTACTGGTCTTTTAGCTGTAATCTTACTGCATATGAAGTTACTTTTAAATTACAGTCCGCATTTGAACTAATTCTATTCTATTTTACCCTTCAGTCGAATTCGACCCTGGATTACTCTGTGGACCGTTACCGATCTCCAGAGTATCTCGGCAATTACATTTTACGGGGTAGGTTGCCAGGTCTTTCCCCAACCCTGTATCTCTACAGGGATCTTGTGTGTGACTACGGGACAATTTTACACATTTCCGATCAACCTAGTGCATGTTTTTGGATTGTGGGAGGAAACCAGAGTACCCGGGACTTCTTGCTGTGAGGCGACAGTGCTAACCACTCAGCCACCATGACGCCCTATGAACTAATACCTTGTTGCATTTAAAAAGTTTTAATTCCATCCTGCATGTGCGTAAACTAATCCCTTGCTGACTATGTCCTAATCTCATATTGACTGCAGAAGTGCCAACCACTGGTCTAATCCCTTATTGCCTATAGGATTGCCAAAGGCACCAAACACAAATCTAAAAGCAAGTATAATTAGCAAAAAAAAATTAAGATGTCCAACAAAAACAATAAAGTACGTACAATAAAAATACAGAGATATCACAGATACATAACATTATGTTCATTTCTGAATTATGTGTTGCTCTTCCTTTTGCAACAAACTATTGCACCATATATTCAGTCAGTGCTAACTGGTAGTTTTATACCTACCACCAATATCTAATATCTTTTAGGTTCCACTGAATGGTGAGCACTGAGTTCCACTTGTGCTCACTGCTGCACCATAGTGTGTGTTCACTACTATGTATAAATGTGTGTTTTACCGCATGTATTGGGTTAAAGGCGGAGAAATAATTCCTAAGTGTGTTAAAGCAAATATTTTAAATGGTAAGATTAGCAATCTCTCAGAGTTAAAAAAAAATCGTCAAGGATCTTAAATAACAAACTTAAATAATTCTCTTAACTAAAGGAAAATCTTAAAAAAAAAACACCCAGCTACTATCAATAAATGTATTAAACCTTTACTGTACATTTCTTTAAGTATTATGTCTTTCCCAGCAAATGTGTTAAATATGCAGCATTGTGTTAAATACATAAATATAGACATAACGACAACATGCAGAACTTAAATCTCTGTTGGCACCTCTGTGTGCTGGTTGACCAAGCATATAATGATGCTTCGTCGCCAGCCACGGCTCATTCAGCAGTCTGACTGGATGACTGACTCCCCCACCCCCTCCGTCTTAGGGGAATAACCATCACTTCAAAAGTCAACAGGAGGTAATACTTCCCTTCTTCTGAAAAAGCCCTAGTATTACCAGCAGCAAATTGTCTGGTGAGTAACTCCAAGAAAAAAAGAAA
>JAOUQU010416403.1:0-11069 GCA_028566735.1 Ammoglanis amapaensis
TTTTTCTGAATCCCTCTCAAAATTAAGGGTGCGGCTTAGATTCGGGTGCGGCTTATACTCGGGCCAATACGGTAGATGTTTTTATCTCGCTTTTACATTTTGATGTTTTACATAATATAATGAAGAATGTAATGGTGGAAGAACATCCACTGTCAGAACGTGACAGACCTAGCGAGCAGCCTTGCTGTCTTTCTGCCTACACTGTCAGCTACCTATGTAAATAGGTCGTTGACTTTTGAATGTTTGTGTGCACAGAAAAAACTGATGAGCCAGAATTTGCAAATATTTACACCTTTGTAAATATGATACAAATAGAACCTCAAAGAATACTTGTTTACATCTGAGTACATCTGAAGACCGCACCCCCGAGATGTAGTCCCATCTTTTCCCTGCCAGCAGACCGATGGCCGATTTACGGTACCAAAAGTCTAAAGCAGGAGGCCGGGATCTTCCCGAATGCATAGACGCCGGACACGAGGTGAAGGGGGGACGCCGAGGGGAAAGTAATTCTCTATTGTTGGTTTTTTAAAGGTGACTACACCGGAGGACCTCGCCATGCCCTGGCTACTGAGCGGGTCAAAGCTAACCAAACATCCCACCACCCTGCTGGACCTGTGCTACGGCAAAACAAACAACCTGAACCTTCAGCAAGTGGTGAGGCTATTCTGTCGGAACCTCTCGGGGTATTCTTTTGTGTTTGATCGAGGGTTATGGGTGTGTTACGCTACCATCCGTCTTCTGCTCCGCTCGCTTCAGCTCGTTTTTGAGGAACGGAGGGTCAAAATGAAACCGGAGCATTTGTCATTATCTCCGTTATTGATTTGTCGAAGCATCACGACGATTTTTTTATGTAGTGTCACGTCGACACAGATCCCAGTTGATTCTGTTCACATTTCTTAACCTTCAAACAAGAGATGTAACGATAAACACTACCCACAATGCAATTTCGACACAATACAATGTCATTCACCATAGCAAATCAAATGTAAACAAAATTAAATGTATTTATTTCGAAATCAAACAATGTAGTTGTGTTACAACATGGCGCCCTCTAGCAGGCACAATGGGCAGTGCAATTGGACTTTTTTTTCGTATTTTTTTTTTATTTTACCAGGCACAATTCATAAATGTACATCATATCTATTGCTGCTGTTACATTACACCAGTGTGTAATTAAACATGGTATTAAATCCTAATTAAATATATAATTGTTTATAAAGCAAGTCAGTCTTAAATGAGTCGCCGATTCAAATGATTCCTCTAGTAAATCGATTCTTTAGCGTTCTTTATTACAATTGTTATGGTCACACATGCACATCGACTAAAGTTTGGACGGATTTACATCCCCCAAGCACTTTTGGGCCCTGACGTGGGTCTGGTGGTTCTAGAACTGACCTTGTGATCAGAAGGTTTCCGGTTCAATTCCCTTGACTGAAGTGCCCTTGAGATGACCTATAGGGGTTAAACAATTACTAACTGCTTTTTGACTTTGCTGGTGGACTAAGAGATGCTGCAATGGCATTGAAATGGTAATAAGATGGTAATGTATGTTGTATTGTACACAGCCGGTATCAATGCGCTAACCAAAATAAAAAATAAAACAATAGCAGATTAGCAGATCTATGAACCGAATATTGTTACGTTCATTAATTTAATGTAGCGTTAATTATTGCTAAACAAAGTGAACGTTTAGACCCGTGTGACATCCAGTGACCTGATATTTAAGTCCCAGAGCCTCTAGTTCACGACTCTGTATTTAAACATTTAACATCATGTAATTACTCGTCGTCTTGTTCTCTTCTACACAGGGGTTAAAATATGCTAATAGTCTATTTAACATGCGGCCGTGTTTAATTTAACACGCCACGAGGTGGTAAAGGGGCACCTCTGGTGTTTCAGCAGCACCTCCACACCTCCTTCTGACATTTAAACGTAATGAGGTCTCATATGGTGCCGCGTTCCGTGTCATTTAAAAAGGCTCTGATTGGGATCTTGGCACAATTAATTCTAATCTAATTCAGATTCGTCCGACGCTGATTTAAATTAAAACTGCTTTTGTAATACGTTATTAATTCTATTAAAGTAAGTAATGCACTTCATTCTTACTAAAAGGAATTGTTAGAATTACTTCCTAGTTGAATTTTAGGACCGGAATCTTGGCGTGTGTCTTACTTAACAAACCACTGGTCACTATTGCACCACTTGCATTACTTGCACATTACTGTAAATATTGTACATATGTTCTATAGCTTATATAATCTGACATATCCTCACCTGTTACAACGTTATACAGCTGCTCCAATAACCCGTCATGTAACTGTGTCTCATCACTGTAGCATAAATCTATTTATAATAATAATAATAATAATAATACAAATTCATTTGTCATTACACATATACAGATGTACGGTACAATGAAATGTTTCTCTTCGCATATCCCAACTTGTCTGGAAGTTGGGGTCAGTGCGCAGGGTCAGCCAATGTACGGCACCCCCTGGAGCAGATACATTTGGATAGTTTGAGTGTAAAACAAACTGATTAAAAAGAACCAAAGGCATTTGATTATCTTCTTAGATTTTATAAATGAATAAACAAACTGTTGAAACAACTGCAGCTTTTTGGCAAATGTTCTAGTTTTAGTTTCTAACAATAGTTAGCTAAACATGAGTTTAGATGAGGAGGGAGACTCAGTCTCTGATGTAATAATACACAGTTACTTTGGCTAGACAGGAAGTAATGACACATGTAACCTTGTCATGTCATTAATAATGTATCAAAGACAAAAATCAGATCACATAACAGATTTTTGGATGATGCTGATTCTGATGTGAGCACAATGTGCTTTTGTACCTGCCCTGACAGCCAAGGTCATGTTAGTCAGTGCCCATAAAAAACTGCTTTTTTTTCTTCTTTTTCCAGCTCCTGTGCTGACTTTGGATTGCTCGGTGGATATCCTTTTCCTAGTGGAGAGTTCAACCAGTCTGACCCTGGAAGGCTTCCTGCATTTTAAGTCCTTTATAAAGCGCTTTATAAACACTGTACTAATTTCAGAAATGTTTTTGAAGATCGGGATTGCCCAGTATGACAGTGATGTGAAGGTTGAAGCAATGGTTGGCCAGCACAAGGATCCAGTGAAGCTGCTTCAGGCTGTAGAATCTCTAAAGTATAGAAATGGAGAAGCTAAAACCGGGAACGCTCTACATTATGTAACACGACACGGATTTCAAAGTGCTTCAGTGTACGCTGATGTTCAGGATGATCTGCCCCATGTGGTAGTGCTGATCACTGGTACACCCTCAGCAGATGCAGTAGTTGAGCCCGCAAAATATGCAAGAGAAAGAGAAATCTTCATTATTGGGGTGGCACCTGAAGGATTGAAGGCTGAGATCAACAACATTACAGGAGATGCACAGCGAACTGTTACTTACACCACCTATGACAGTTTAAGTGTCAAGATTCCGGAGCTTAAAGCAAAGATCTGCAGTGTGGACAACCAAGGTACCATTACCTTCGACTACTACTACTCTCTCACGGACACTGTCTGACTAGATCTGGTTCTAATAAGTTATTATAAGTCAGGTTATTCTAACATGATACTTAGACCTACTTTCTTATTTCTAAGTTAACAAGCCTTCTTAGCCTATAAGCAAAAAATACAATAATATTGATGTGTGTGTGTGTGTGTGTGTGTGTGTGTGTGTTTCATCTTTAACATTAGGTCTTTTGAAAATTTTAAATATATTCTCATGATCAATAAAGTTTCCATCTGTCTGCTTGTCTGTGTAACTAATTTATGAACTTTATAGTAAGTAATTTTGACTAGGGGTGCCCAACATGCAACATGCAAAATGCATCTGATCAGTACTAATAAAATATTTTCTATCCTACAGGATGTCTTGGCCAGCCTGTGGATCTTGTCTTTGCCCTGGATGGTTCGGGAAGTGTAGGGAAGGATAATTTTGTTCACATGGTAAATTTTGTGCGTAGTACCTCAGTGCAGTTTGACATTAATCGTGACCGGACTCAGGTGGGATTGGTGGTGTATGGTCGGAGACCTATCTCTGTCTTCGAGCTGGACACTCACTCTTCAGGCTCCTCTGTACTTGCAGCATTAGATGAAGCTACCTATCTGGGTGGAAAAGCTTCAACTGGTTCAGCCTTGCTTCATATTCGCTCGCATAGCCTGACGTTTGCCAAAGGAGCACGACCAGGGGTAAACAAGGCTGTGGTGGTGCTGACCGATGGTACAGGGGCAGAGGATGCAGCAGTGCCAGCTCAAAAACTCCGGGACCATGGCGTATCTGTATTTGTCATTGGCACAGGAGACATGCAGCGTGACAATCTTCTGCACATTACTGGCTTAGAGAATAACATAATTACTGTGCCTTACTATGAGGACCTAAAGAACATTGATGATGTGCTGGTACAGATGATCTGTTCAGGTAAAAAGGATCCGAATTATTAATTAATAATACATTTTTGATCATTTCAGTGCAAATACTTTAATTCAGGAGAAACTTTGTGTATTTTATGCATTTGTGTTTTCGTGTACTGCAACCTAATACAAGGCATGTATTAATGACAAATGTGCTTATTAAGCAAACTAGATTTATTTACCTGTTAAAACCTGTTAAATCCTGGAATAATTAAATTTTTTAATCATTATAGATGCCAAAATAATACAGATAAATGGTATTTCATCCCATCTCCTAGCCTCCTATATTTATTTAGCCGGGTTTTTTTTAATACCAGAGTTTGTAAATTGATCATTTTGTATGTTTTACAAAAATGCATAATTGTTAAAATAGTTAAATATTATACAAATTTATACAAATAGACATAAGATACAAATTGCATTTCTCTATATCTGACATATTTGTACAATGAAAAAAACTTTTATCAGAATCGGATGTATTGGCCAAGCTTATTGGCACATACAAGGAATTTGTCTCTGGCTATTTTTTTCTGTCTAGTAATAACAGTGACAGTAAGTTTACATAAATTGAGAGACTCTCTACGTTTATAAATTTATCTGGTCTGTAGTAAATTGTTTGCCAGAATGAGAATTGGCGTGGTCTGTGGTATTTATACTTAGCTTAATTTTACGAAAGCTAATTTAGGGTTAATGTAATACTTGGTCTGTCACTGCAATGTTGAAACTAATAATGATTGATTATTGAAAAAGATCCAGTTTAAGCCAGTTATCTATGATTATCTTTGAGTATCATTTCTCTTTCATTTATTCCTCTTTAGATGTGAAAAAGTCTGTAAATCCTTGCAGGCCTAATCCCTGTATGAACTCTGGGGTTTGTTTGATACAGAACAGAAGCTATCACTGTGAATGCAGAGGATGGGAAGGCACACACTGTGAAAGACGTCTGTATCAGTCATTTTTCATGTATTTAATTTCTTCAGCTAACAAACGAATTAATGATTTTCTAGCTGGAAAATTGACATGCATTGTTACTATGTGGACAATGTTGTATTTCATGGTTTGGTGAATATCACCCATTTCATTAACTTTTGCTTATATTGTTGTACTTTACTAAATTGTTCAGGAGGCAGGCAGCAGCCATCCAGAGGAGATCTTCCAAACTCTGTTAGACTGCGACGGCGCCAGAGGAAAAATGTGAGAGAGCTGCAGAAGGGTTGTAAAGAACATTGCAGAAGACACATTATACAATCACAGTAATAAAATATACACAAAGCCTTTTCTTACTCTTTCTGTTCTGTTTCTGTTGTCAAACAGAGACTTAATAGGTGTTGTTCAGGTTTATGCTGAGCTCTGTAGCCCAGAAAACTGTAGATGGTGGGAATCTGCCACCCACTGCAGCACATAAACAAACACTGTCAATGATTACATTAAACCAGACAGTAAACAGATAATTAAAGTTATTTATATAAAATTAGTAATAGACTCTTGCTGTTCTGTATACTTAGTGCAACATTGTATATTTTTATTTAAACTATGTTTTGTTCAATGATCAGAAATCTTGTAACGACGCTTGTTACATATTTATTTCGCGAATAGCTATTATTGTTTTCTGTCATCTTGGCAGTTTGTGTTACGGTTTATACAACCCGCTACATATAATTGGGTTAAGAGTTTTGTAATCTATTATCTTAAATCTGTTGCTTTGCTATTATTGTTTTCTGTCATCTTGGGAGTTTGTAATGTACATATGAACTGTACATGTGGGCAGGTATTTCAGTGTACACTTTTTATTACTGCATTGTAACCATACAACAGTCTGATAAATTATTGTATGAATGCCCTCGTGAAATGTTTGTTGAATTGTTTTTATTTGAGATGTTGCAGATTAACTAGCCTAAAGCCAGGGTTCTTTTGATTTACTTCTTTTTTCTGAAAATTATTTATTAGTTATTCTTTATAGAACCTTTTGTTCTGACCTTACAATCTAATCGAATGTGAATGAATATTACTATTATTAACTCGCTATATAGCGGTCATTTCACACTAAATTTGTGTCACTCCGATTTTCCAAATAAAGCAACCAAAACCGAGTCCAAATTACACATGATTACAATAATATTGTGCGCTCAACATGCCACCTTGAGGCAGACCAGGAAACTACAGTTCATTTGTTGTGAACGTAGTTCTTTGATTTCAATTCTTCATTTATATTTAAAAGTTTATTGTATAGAAGTAACAAAATAACATCATGGGTGTGATTTTGTCTGATTTGTCCAATGATGTTCATACCAAGGAACAATAACAGGCAAAATGTAAAACTTTCGCTTGAACCTTCACCTGCATACAACTTCATAAGTATTTAGTGAAATCTAATCCAATAGTGATGGACCTTATTAGGTTTGTATTATTATACAGCACTAATTAGTCAATTTTATATTATGGGCATAATAGCCAATTTACCAAAAAGTTATTGACACGAAAATGACACCAACAAATGACACAAAAACTAATTTTTTCTATTACAGATTTTATTGGAATAAAAAGTTTGTTTAGCTAAAGTAGACAAATACATTTATTCTGCTCTCTATTAATGTATTTACATCTAGGCTACCAGTGTACATAAATCAAGGTATTGAGAGGAACTATAATGATGCTTACTATGATTTATAAAGCAAGCAGTCCTTTCAGGTCTCTTGATCTTCGTTTTTGTCATACACTATACATGTTAAAATGTGCTTGAATTATTATAAAACATGTATTCAAATTCCTCTCTTCATTTTTGTATAAAATATTTAAATAAATTTGAATCAGCAGTGTCCAGTAGCATTGGTTGTTGGTATATTGTTGGATTAGCAGCACTATCTCTAAGCAGTAAGCAGTACCATCATAGTCAATGTCTTTCCAAAAGCTTCCAGCCAAATGAGCCTTACAGCAGATGACTTCAATGCTGATTGGATGCATTCAGAGCCAGTTTATATCTGGTTTATTGCTGAGTCTATGTTGTAGATTTCTTTTCCCATTCCTGTGCAGAGAAAACAGTTATTTTAAATACCCCAAAATGCAAAAAAAACATTAACACAATAATTCTGGTAAAAACATTTGTAGTTTTAGGCTGCATACACAGGGTAAGAATCCGTTAATTCAGTGTGACGTGTAACATTTCAGTGAACTAATTTCTTCACTTTTATTTTTTGTGCCAAATATCTATTTCTCAGTGTGCTTACCTTGGCCTTTTGCAGTACATTTACTTTGCTAGGTGCCATGACTGTCAGGGATCTGTTCTTTAGCGCTGTGGTTGAGTTAACAGGTGATGTTTCACAGTTGGTGCTGGGTGCTGCTGTTAATGGGGCAGGAGAAGTAATCTTGGGCTGAATAAGCAAACGGTACATTATCATCACATAGGTACAAATATGTGTGTACCATAATTATTTAATATAGTGCAAAGAATATGCTTCATAAGTAATAAAAAGTTTTTTTATTTATAAAAAAAAAACATTTACCATTTATACCATTTACTGAAAATAGTTTGAAGAAATATATATTTATGTTGTTATGGCAAAAAAAAGTTATTTTTATTAAATCCATATTAAACACACTGACCAGATGACAGTCCAGAACACTGCTGTCCACTGTGGTGCCCAGTGTAAAGGGTCCAGCCTCCGACTTTCTCAGATTCTCCTTTACCTCCACCAGCCGAAGCTCTACCTCCACCCGCCGATGCTCTGCTTCCCGACATGCCTCCTCTTTCTGCTTGAGATACGCTTCCAGAGAAGTCTGCTTAGAGGACTCTGTAAAGACATTTTTGTCTTTGTCATGTGTACAAAAACACACATAGCAAATGTAGTGTGTACTATAAGAAAACAGAGTTGGGTGAAGGACCTTGTTGTGGGCCCCCAATAGTTTGCAACTTAGCAGTGGAAGGTCTTAAACCAGCAAATGTTTCATTACTAGTCCAGTACCTTTAGTTCTAGTTTACAATAGCCTAAAATGTAAGTGTGAAAGTGTTCTGAATAAGAGGCAGGAATTATGCGGACGTCTCTTAAAGGTTTAAAATGCTTTTATATTTTCTTTTAGTAAAATGACATACATTCATCTGTGTGTGTGTGTTTCAACTAAGTGTTCTTTTGTTTCAACTAAGTAGAAGGATTTACAGCAGTGACTGATGGTTTACTGCTGGTAAGTTCTGCAGTTTCTATGACGACCTCAGTGGACCTCAGCATTTCCTTAACATATTTTTAAAACAAACTTTCTTTGGGTGTATTTTGTGTAAGACACCGATAACATGAGAAAGGGGCAATTTTAAGGGGAAAATCCCTTAAGGTGTTTTATGTAACCGGCCACTGAACTTCAACATAATTCAACAGCGAGTAAGTGTTCTCCCCAAATCCCTGCACTTTAAATCCTCTCCACTAGAGAGAGATGATGTACCTTGGCAGGAGTTTAGTTCTTTCTTCAGTTCACGTCTTTCTTTCCTCAGTTTAGCCAGCGTGGTCTTAACCTTTTCTCTTTCTCTCTCCAGACGTTCTTTCTCATCTGTGAAAAGCCTAACGTCAGCCTCTGTCCGGTTCTTTCCCAGCTTCACTTCCATAGGACCAGAACATCCTGCTCAGCATGGAATGTAAAACAGAGCTGAACTTGATTCTCAGAGTGTAAAAGGCACTGAAAATATGAGAAGTAACATATCATGTCCTTGATAATTATGGTTCTTACCTGCTATAAATTGCATGGTTCTGTCCAGGTACCTATCAGCACTTGCAGCTCTACCTCTGGGGGTTGGAGGACTTTGGATTGCTTTGGGCAGACTATGAGAAGATAACGTAGAGCTCTTGCTCTGTCCTCTTTGACCGAGCAATATGTCCTCCTGTGCTTGGACATGGTGTGACTGAGTTTGCACTTGAGACTGGGTAGGAGGACTGGGAGATGAGGTATCCAAATCCAATCTGGGTGGGACAACTGGTGGTTCTGATTGCTCAGTAGTTGCTAGTAACACAGTTTCATACTTAGGTATTGCATCCTAGGAAAAATATAAATAATAATATGATGTCAAGTAAAACAGGCCAAATGTAAAAGCTTTCATTTTAGGTGTAAGTCCCCGATAGTCCCCAACCCTGCCTCATCGTTTAGCCAACGTAGCCAAATAAATCCATGCTGCTCTGTATTAATGAATTTACATGAAGGCTACCAGTGTATAACCAGTTACCAGTATAACATTTGTATACCCATTAGTCAGGCGGAACTTACCAGCAGTAAAACATCAGTCACTGCTGTTAAACCTTCTACTTAGTTGAAACAATGATGTAATGCTGGTGAAAGCTGGGAAATGGGTTAATAAGTTAATAATAACTACCGATTAAAAGAAAGAAAGAAATGAACGTGAACTAGATCATCACTAGATCAAGAGTAGCTGGCACAACACTGACTATATGATGTTTACTGTGGTTATAAAAAACAAGCAGTTATTAAAGTACTTTTGATATATTCAAACTGTCTTCGTCTTGAATGTTTCTTGAAATACATTTGATCAAGAAATATGTGAGGTTTTTACAATGATGATTCCTAACCTCCTTGTCAGAATGATGTTGCACATTTCGAGGTGTTGAGGTTGGACTGGCCACCCTCTTTGCTGTACCGGATGATGCTTGACATGCATTTGTATGAAGGAAGGAGCGGACAGTCATCAAGTCCAGATAGTCACTGTTTTTTTCACCAGGCTCAGTATTTGTCACAAGCCCACAGTAGATTTCAGGATTTTTCTGCATGTTGAAAACAGGTACACAGAACATAATGTTTGATAATAAAGTCTTGACAGATGGGTGACTCTTGGTTAGTGGGTAAATGAACAATCCTGATAGTCACGAAAGCAAAGTTCCTCACCTCCTGTTCATGTTCTGTGGAAGCTACATCATCGTATATATCATCAGAACCAGGGTTGTTTGTTGGAAGACTTTCTGTGTACATATTTGGCTCAGAGTATCTTCTCTGCATTAAACTGACATATACAAAAACGCCACAATTGAATGCCTTTGAATGCTTGTTTGTGTGAGTTTGTTTAATAATAAAGACTTACTACATCGATGTTTTTGCTGCATTGACTATACTGGATATCCTTTCAGAGTTCACATAGTCATAAGTGAGTTCCGCTGGATCAGTTTTGGTTCCTGTCTGTGACAGTAAAAGACCCAGCCAGTGGCCCATGTCTGCAGATGACTTTGCCTAGGAAGTGAAACAATGTGACATGAATATAAAACCATAATTTGATACCATTTAATAATTTGTACTAGCAAGCAATTAACACGTAATAGACACAATAATACCAATAATACGTTTTTATCTCAGCAAAGTGATATATTTTCCACAACAATCATTCAACATCATCACACAACATCATCATTCTAAGCAATATTTTCATAATACTTGAATTCAGAACTAAATCTAAAACGTAAATTTCAAGATCTTTGTCTGTACAAACAATTGCAAACTGTTTTTTTTTGTTATTCTGGGCTTTTACAGTTAGGGCCAGAATATTTGGACAGTGACACAAGTTTTGTTATTTTAGCTGTTTACAAAAACATGTTCAGAAATACAATTATATATATAATATGGGCTGAAAGTGCACACTCCCAGCTGCAATATG
>JAOUQU010416423.1:0-11069 GCA_028566735.1 Ammoglanis amapaensis
TGATGATGATGATGATGATGATGGTGATGATGATGATGGTGATGATGATGATGATGATGATGATGGTGATGATGATGGTGATGATGATGGTGATGATGATGGTGATGATGATTATATACGTGCAGGATGTATCTGGTCTCTCTCGTCTGTACAGGAACAAGTTTCTGAAAGCACCACCATGTTAGTGATGAAGAACCTGCAGCCAGACACCAGCTACACCATCACTGTGGTCCCCATGTATGCCGAGGGAGACGGACCCCAACAAACCGACACGGGCAGAACCAGTAAGTAACCCTACCACCCTAACACGGCATCTAGATGGAGGGGTGAATAGATGAATGGATAAACGGATGGATGGATGATGAATGATGGATGGATGATGGATGGATAAACGGATGGATGGATGAACAGATGAATGGAGTGATGGATGAACAGATGAATGGATGGATGGATGAATGGATGGATGAACGGATGGATGGATGAACAGATGGATGGATGAACGGGTGGATGGATGAATGGATGGATGAACGGATGGATGGATGAACAGATGGATGGATTAGCAAATGAATGGATAGATGGATGAACAGATGGATGGATGGATGAACGGGTGGATGGATGAACAGATGAATGGATGAACAGATGGATGGAGGCACAGATGGATGGATGGATGGATGAACAGATGGATGGATGAACAGATGAATGGATGGATGGATGGATGAATGGATGGATGGATGAATGGATGGATGAATGGATGGATGAACGGATGGATGGATGAATGGATGGATGAACGGCTGGAAGGATGAACAGATGGATGGATGGATGAACAGATGAATGGATGGATGGATGAACAGATGGATGGATGAACAGATGGATGGATGAACAGATGGATGGATGGATGAACGGATGGATGGATGAACAGATGAATGGATGGATGAACAGATGGATGGATGAACAGATGGATGGATGGATGAACAGATGGATGGATGAACAGATGGATGAATGGATGGATGAACGGATGGATGGATGAACAGATGAATGGATGGATGGATGAACAGATGGATGGATGAACCGATGAATGGATGGATGAACATATGGGTGGATGAACAGATGGATGGATGAATGGATGGATGAACAGATGAGTGGATGGATGGATGAACGGATGGATGAACGGATGGATGGATGATATGTTCAGACTTATGGATGGAGTTTTTGATGTTCTCAGAACCTCTGGGCGGCGTGAGGAACCTCCAGGTCACTGATCCCACCATCAACTCACTAAACGTGCGCTGGGATCCTGCAGAGGGCGCCGTCCGAGAGTACATCATCATCTACGTCCCCTCTGCTGGAGGGGAACAGGAAGTGGTACAGAAATTCTCTCCCAACATCCTCCATCCATCCTCATTCAGTGAGGACATGAACCTGGTCTCTGATCCTCCGTCTCTGTCCCTGCACTCTCACAGGAGCAGGTCCCAGGTTCCACCACCTCCCTTCTTCTGAAGAACCTGGAACCCGACACCATCTACACAGTCACCCTGGTGCCCGTCTATCACGAGATGGAGGGCAAGTCCCTGTCGGAGAACGGCAAGACGAGTAAGCAACATTAACCCAATAAACAACAACAAAAATAAACAACAAAAGAAAATTTACAAAATAAACAAAAAAACAAACAAACAACATTTAAAGTTTGTGGACAGAATTATAAAATTCAAATAGATTTAAAAAATATCTCATAACCACATTAATAGTGTTATTACATTATTAATATTATTGACCACACTGTCTGTGGGATTTCATATCCGTACTGACCGAAGCTCGTTCCCATTGGTCTCCATCAGAACCACTAGGTGGCGTCCGCGGTCTGAAGGTCACCGACCCCACATCCAGCACGCTGACTGTCCGCTGGGAGCACGCTGACGGGAACCCACGCAACTACAAAGTGTTCTACGTTCCACAACCAGGAACCGAGGAGAAAATGGTACAACGATATTTACTAATAACCAATCAGATCCTCCCTGTTCCACCCAACACTCTGCTGTTATTATTATTATTATTATTATTATTATTATTATTATTATATTGTTGTATTCAGGAACAAGTTTCTGGAGGCACCACCACCACCGTCCTGCGTAATTTGAACCCGAACACGGAGTACAGGGTCACACTGTTACCCGTCTATGATCAGGACGTGGAGGGGAAACGCCAGTCTGAGAACGGCAAGACCAGTACGTGATGGTTTCCAGTGTTCTACTGGTGTGGAGGTCCAGGACTGGTGTCTTACTGGTGTGTGTGTGTGTGTCTGTTTGTGATTGACAGAACCGTTGGGGTCAGTGAAGAACCTACAGGTGACCGACCCCACCATTAATTCTCTGAGGGTGAGATGGGAACCGGCCGACGGCGACGTCCGGCAGTACAACGTTCTGTACGTTCCTGCAGCAGGAGGAACCGAGAGCATGGTGAGGGTTCTGCGGTTCTGTATGTTCTGTGGGTTCTGTGTTTTCTTAGTTTCTGTGGGTTCAGTAGGTTCTCAGATTCTTTGATATTCTTTACATAAGATCATTATTCATGTTTTTTACAGACTCAGGTCTCGGGCGTCTCCACTAACACGGTCCTGAGGAACCTCCAGCCGAACACGGAGTACCAGGTCACTGTGGTGCCAGTTTATACCGACATGGAGGGGAAGAAACAGTCGGAGAACGGGAGGACGAGTATGTGTTCCATGTTCGGTTGTGTGTTCCGTGTTCTGTGTTGTGTGTTGTGTGTTCCGTGTTCCGTGTTCTGTGTTCCGTGTTGTGTGTTCCGTGTTCTGTGTTGTGTGTTCCGTGTTGTGTGTTCCGTGTTCCGTGTTGTGTGTTCCGTGTTCTGTGTTCCGTGTTCTGTGTTGTGTGTTCTGTGTTGTGTGTTCCGTGTTCTGTGTTCCGTGTTCTGTGTTGTGTGTTCCATGTTCTGTGTTGTGTGTTGTGTGTTCCGTGTTGTGTGTTGTGTTTTCCGTGTTGTGTGTTGTGTGTTCCGTGTTCTGTGTTCCGTGTTCCGTGTTCTGTGTTCTGTGTTGTGTGTTCCGTGTTGTGTGTTCTGTGTTGTGTGTTCCGTGTTGTGTGTTCCGTGTTGTGTGTTCTGTGTTGTGTGTTCTGTGTTGTGTGTTCTGTGTTGTGTGTTGTGTGTTGTGTGTTCCATGCTCTGTGATTTTTTGGTTTATTTATTGTGCTTGGTTGTGACCTGCTGTGATTTGTTCTAACGCAGAACCTCTGGGCGGAGTGAAGAACCTGCAGGTCACCGACCCCACCACCAGTTCCCTGAGGGTGCGCTGGGACCCCGCCGAGGGGAACGTTCGGCAGTACCGTCTCTTCTACGTCCCGGCGTCGGGCGGAGCTGAAGATATGGTGAGAGGGCCTCTCCACCCCCCCCGCTCCCCCCCGCTCTCCAACCCTACCCCTGAAACCCTACAACATGCCCCAACATACCCTCAAGACCCCATCCCCAACCCTACAACTTTACCAGTGAAAACCTACCACGCCCCTCAACATACCTCCAACCCCAACCTCGCCCCCAACATACCTCCAACCCCACCCAAACCTCTACAACCCCGCACCTGGAACCCTACTTAACATGTATTGATGTATTTATTGATTCCCTCGTTGTTTGTTTGTGTTTTGTTGATGTCCCCGGGGGTTTTAGGAGCAGGTCTCTGGAGGAACCACCAACACCGTCCTGAGGAACCTTCTGTCGGATACGGTTTACACAGTGACCGTGGCCCCGGTATATCCGGAGGGTGAGGGCCTTCGCCAGTCCGAGAAAGGAAAGACTCGTGAGTACTCACGCCAGGGGAACCAGAACTAGAGCTACAGGGGTCCTGCAGGGCGTGGTCATGGGGTGGTACTGCCGTGATCCTGTGAGGCGCGGTTGTGATAGGGTCCTCCGGGGGAAGGACTCCACGACTGCTCCACGACTGCTGATCTCAGTTTTAGGGTCTGAACTCCCAGCATGCATTTCATCAACCTCCCAGAAGTCCCAGTCTAGACTCTTCACGGCATGACACGGCCAGTCATGATTTTATTACAGTCTGTTGACTGTGTGTGTGTTTGTGTGTGTGTGTGTGTGTGTGTGTGTGTGTGTGTGTGTGTGTGTGTTTTCAGTTCCTCGTTCTCCACCCAGGAACATTCAGGTTTATAATCCCACCCCTAACAGTCTGAATGTGAGGTGGGAACCGGCGTCGGGTCAGGTGCAGCAGTACCGGGTCACTTATACCCCACTCACGGGGGTCCGACCATCTGATTTTGTAAGTCCACATCCATCCATCATCCAACCATTATTTATTCATCATCCATCATCATCAATTCATCATCCATCCATCATCCATCCATCCATCCATCATCCATCCATCATCTATCATCCATCCATCATCTATCATCCATCCATCATCCATCCATCATCCATCCATCATCCATCCATCATCCAACCATTATTTATTCATCATCCATCATCATCAATTCATCATCCATCCATCCATCCATCATCCATCCATCCATCCATCATCCATCCATCATCTATCATCCATCCATCATCCATCCATCATCCATCCATCATCCATCATCCATCCATCATCCATCCATCATCCATCCATCATCCATCCATCATCCATCCATCATCCATCCATCATTCATCCATCATCCATCCATCATCCATCCATCATCCATCCATCATCCATCCATCATTCATCCATCCATCATCCATCCATCATTCATCCATCCATCATCCATCCATCATCCATCCATCATCCATCCATCATTCATTCATTCATCCATCATTCATTCATCATTCATCCATCCATCATTCATCCATCATTCATCCATCATTCATCCATCATTCATCCATCATCCATCCATCCATCATCCATCCATCATTCATTCATCATCCATCCATCATTCATCCATCATTCATCCATCATTCATTCATCATTCATTCATCCATCATTCATCCATCATTCATTCATCATCCATCCATCATCCATCCATCATTCATTCATCATCCATCCATCATTCATTCATTCATCCATCATCCATCCATCATTCATTTATCATTCATTCATCCATCCATCCATCATTCATTCATCCATCCATCATCCATCATTCATTCATCCATCCATCATTCATTTATCATTCATTCATCCATCCATCATTCATTCATCCATCCATCATTCATTCATTCATCCATCCATCATTCATTTATTCATTCATCCATCATTCATTCATTCATCCATCATTCATTCATTCATCATCCATCCACCCCCACAACACACACACACACACACACACACACACACACACACACACTATTGTACCTGAGTAAAATCCCAGAGTCTTTGTGAGAACCGTGACACTCCATCACATTTCTTCAGACTCGGCGTTCGGCTCCGCCCATCATCAATCAGACATTTAGTGTCTGGCAGAAAGGTGGTGGAGCCCAAGGGTCCTAACTGAAGGAGCCCCTCGGTGGAGTAACGTGCTAACTAAAACAGCAGATAAAACAACAAAAGATCTACAGAACAGTTACAGATCAGATGAGAAAGAAATAAAAACTTTGTTACATGAGAATCAAATCTGGGTTCTTCTCTTGAATGAGCTCCTCAGTTCTACCCCACTGTAAGTGTTTTTACCCCCTGATCTTTGGTCATTACTAAACCCTGGATATAGAACCGTACTTCTGTGTGATGCTCAATAATTCAGCAGAAAGACAATATTAGGATCTTCGATGGCAAGGTCAGGTGACCGGCGGGACCTCACGCTCATCCTATTGTGTGGTGAAGAGAAAGAAACAAAGGTGTCGAGCAAATAAACGTAAATGTTACAAAACGCGCCTGTATATTACAATAATGATTTGCCGTGAAATCTATTAGCTAGCACGTAAAAGAGCTTCATCAGGGTGTGAGACAGGTAATTTCAGGGGGGGGGGGAAGGGGGTCAGTCTATCACTGAAGGTTTAATCCTGTAACAATGATCCTGTACGTCTTCATCCCACTCATTACACCTCATACCAGCAAACAATCAGGGTTCAAAAACTTGTCTGTCTCACTCTCTACATCAGGTTCTTCATTTGTTATTCAGGTTCTAAACCAACAAGAACAAAACCTGTCATGTCACAAAGTGCTGATTTATCAATTAAAAGAGAAAAGCAATATTTTATTACTTACACATATAACAAAATTTGTCTTGTTTGTGTAGTCCACAGTAAAACAGACGAACTCCATTATTTGTCATTTAATATTCAAACATTTAAACACAGGAACCGAACTGAGACGTGGAGATTTTACCTGAGACGACATTCCGTGACAGGGGTAGAGGATCGCTCTGTTATCATCTTCTGATCCCTGATCCAAACAATACCCACTCGCTTTACTGTTCCTCACCTGCACACACACACAAACTGAAATGTCTCTAACCCAACCACACAAAACTAACCCCGTCTCCCAAAAAACCTACCTGAAAGCAGCCCAATGCAACAGAGCAGTGCTGCAGAGAGTGACCCTAAATCAACCCCAGCATGTTCATGAAGTGATAGACCTCCTTCGTCTTTGTTTGATGGTAGCTGGTACACATTTTCATGTGCATTACCGCAGTATGGGCCAGGATGGTCCCACCCCCTATTTCTGTCATATTTTTAATATCCGACTAGTTTCTTGTTGTTCTTGCCTGTAGGATTTACTTTACTGTGAAAGTGGAAAACAACCTAAACTATAAAAACGACCCAAAAGAACCGTTCTCATCCCCAAACCTTCTCTACACTCATCATTAGTGAAATAAATCAAGTTCACACTTCAGCTCATTGGAGGAGATTCAGAAAGGTAAAGAGCAAAGCCAGGTGAAAGTTCAATCAGGTGAACAGCGGTCCAGCATGGTGACGGTGGTGTCTCACCTCTCCGTATGTGATGGTGTTGTTATAGATCCTCATCTCTGGATAAACATGCTGAAGGTACCAACGAAAACTTTTACACTTCAGTTTGTTCCTCAGAGCCACTCGCTCTGACACGTCCCCGAAATCCACACCCGGGTTCTAAAACACACACCACAACACACACCCGGGTTCTAAAACACAACATGTTCCATAACACACGTCAAATACACACTAAACATGGGGGGGGGGGGTAAACCTCGGGCTTTAATAATGCTGGGATTCATTATATAGATTTAACAAGCCTCAGTAGGAACATTATTGTACATATATACAGCACGGTGGGTCTTGGGTTCCAGCACCAGTCTGGAGGGTCTCACATTGTGTTTTATTGATTATTTACAGTGGTATTTGCATGTTCTCCCCATATATGTGTGGTTCCTCTAGGTACTGTAGGTATGTCAGCTACAGTGGAGGAAGATGGACAAACCGGTGCATCCGTAGTACAGATAAATAGGGAGGGTTGCATCACAACAATACAGATGAAAACATGGAAGGTGTTTATAGGGAGCTAAGAATGGCGAGCTGTCACCCCCCTGGGGGTTGTAGGGTGCAGGGATGGAACGGTGTCCACATACTTCAGGGAGACAGAAACTGTACGAGGGGTGTGAGAGTTCCATCAGTCCTTCTGCTCCTTCATTAGCTTTAGTGTTAAACGGCTCATAAGCTCTTTAATTACGGGTTTTAGCATTAACAGTGCTCATTAGCTTGGTGGAGGATTATGGGATTTACACTCCACTGAAACTCTCCACACACACACACACACACACACACACTATTAAAATTAATATAATCATTAATAACAGGGTCAGACCTGCTGTGGGATTCATCATGACTCACGTTCATGGGAATGTTCCAGGCCATGTAGACGTGGGATTTGAAGTCGTCCATCCAGACCTCGGCGGCTCTCAGCGCGTTGCGTTTAGCATAATAATCAATGTCGTTGTTGTACGGCTTCTTGGTGCGTTCGATATGTGCGACCCGGGCACAGGGCAACACCTCCATACTGCCCCCGCACTGCCACACCTACATAAACACCGATTATCATGACGATCTGGGGGGAGGGGTCTGGAGTGGACGGTGATGTTCCGTCTTTTACACACAGAAGAATGAAGCATGAACATTTCCTTCAGTCAAACACACATTTATACACACTAGTGAACACACACTAGGAGGCAGTAGTGAGCAAACGTGTCCAGAGCTGCATCCCCAATCACCCAATAGCCACTGTGTGTGTGAGTGTGTGTGTGTGTGTGTGTGTGTGCGTGTGTGTGTGTGTGTGTTAGCCTCAACACTAAACACCATGAGAATTCCGTTCACTCCTGAGACGCTGCTTTTCTTCCTAAATGAATCCAAATGGGTACCAAATCCTAGTGGGTAAGAGACCGGACTACCCGGTGGAAAGACATGAGATGTTATTAAGACCAGCAACACTCACCCTCATCCCAAGCTCGATGTTCTCTCCTCCATACACCTCCATCCCTGGATCCAGGAGCCCCACTTCACCAAAATACACTCGATCCACCACAAACGAACAGCCAATCATAGCAGGAGTCCTGGATGAAGAAGATCAACATGACCCCGCCTTTCAGAGCCAGTTCCAGTCACATCAGGTTCAACATGAAACCAGCCAGTGAGATGTGAGGGACGTTCCGACTCTTCATGCTGGTGTGCTAGTGCAAAATCTCACTCACACACTAAACACTGCCGCTGCCGCTGTTTAGCTAAACACACACTCAAGCTAATCTAAACGCTGCGCTAATCGAACAAATTCAAGTTTCTGTAAGAAGCTGTTGTTTTATTTTAGTATTTAAAGATGAAAGTAAAAAGATTTCCAGTGTTGTTGTTATTATTGTTGTTCCATTTACATTTTTAATGTTTGCAACATCTGCGTCATTTTAAACTTCATTTCATTTTATGAGCTGAAGACTTGTGATTGGTTGCTGATACCGTATGGGGGCAGTCTCATCTCCCCGGTCCAGCCAGTCCTGAGGCGGGATGATATACATGCACCACAGACCCCAGTTGTAACCGTGAGCGGCGTTAGCATACTGCTGAACCTCAAAGGTGTTGTAGCGGATATTATCTATCGCAGGTAAGATGATCCGAGAGGGTTCGTCTTTAATACGAGCCAGGATGGGTTCAGCCCTGAAAAGTACACACACACACACACACTGATTATTTGAACTATATATAATTTAAATATGATAAAATATTGTTAATAATATAGTAATAATAATATGCAAAGTGTGACCTGATGAAACAAGACAATGATCAGGTAAATAAGGCGACAGTTACCCACCAGGCGATGTTAAACTCTACATGAGCATCGAAAAATCCCACGACGGGCGCGGTGGCGGCGTTCCAGCCGTGGATCCGGGCACGAATCAAACCCTCCCTCCTGGAATTCCTCACAATCTTCACTAATCCAGGATAACGCTGATTTACATACTGATCCAGGTTATACTTCAACTCCACTGTGGAAACACAGTCAATACACAACACACACAGTACACACACACACACACACAGAGACGAGGAGAGCTGTTGTGACACATTTGATGTGATTGTTCAATAGTAGCAGTGCCCTCTGCTGTTGAAAGTAAACATGGATGTGTTATTGAACATCACTAGTGCAGGAGGGTTGGAGAATGAATTCTGACCGCTGTCACTGTTGTCGTCCACCAGGATGATCTCCTTCAGCAGATGTGCGGGGGTGTGATTCACTACACTGTGTACCGAGCGCAGGATCACAGACAGAGCCTCGTTCACAAAGATAAACACCACAGAGATCTGTGGCAGCTCCGCCGGGTACGTCAGCGACTTACACCTGCACAACCAGGAAGAAAACGTGACCTCACTTCCTCTCTGTATCCTCAGCAACAAATGGGTAATGAAATAAAGTCTTTATAGCTCTAATATAACGTTATTGTGTCTCATTAATCAGCTGTGATAGGTTCCTGCACCCCCAACACCCAAGGATGCAACAATACACTACCACCAAGAGACAGGTTTATGAGAAGTCTGTGAGACGGGATGTGAGACGGGATGTGAGATGGGATGTGAGACGGGTTTATGAGAAGTCTGTGAGACGGGATGTGAGACGGGATGTGAGACGGGATGTGAGACGGGATGTGAGACGGGATGTGAGACGGGATGTGAGACAAATTGAACATGTTTTATGTGAGCGGGTCTGAACTCACTTTTTGGGTCTGTAGTCAGGAATGTTCCGGTCGAGGGAGATGCGCTCGCTCAGTTGGGCGTTGTACCCGTACTCCTCGTACTTTCCTCCTCCACCTTCAGGACTGTCACCCCCCAGTGTAGCTGCAGCCCCGCCCTGACCCAGACCCCCGGGGCCCTCCAGCAGACCCACGGCTTTAGAGACGCCTGCACAGAGTAATAACACTGCCTCATTCTTACTCATCACATCACAGATACATCAAAGTTCTGTAACTGTGAGTAAAGATGAAGTCCTACAAAGTAAACATGTTCAAGATAACAAAAGTATCATCATAATAAATACAACTGCACTAGACAAAAGAACTTCGAAGAGCTGTGGGTTGTCGTTTGAATCCGAGACTGAGATCATGTGAAAATCTTTCATTCACACATGCGTGTACAAATAGAATCACTTTATTATATTCTCATAAACAACCACCACCACAGCTCCAACAGATCACATGACCAGACCGGAGCTGAACTGAGGCTACGAGGCATTTGAAAGATGTTAACACATCAGGGTTCTAACATCACAAGTCTGTTGCTCTGGGATTCTGCATTAAGGTGATTTCATTCTCCAACCTGCTGCACAAGTAAAAGAAGAAAGAGGTGGAGAAAGTAGATGGAGGTTCATTAGAACCTGTATCTCTTTACTATATTATATATCTTTATTAAAGGCTAATAGTGGAGAGCATTAGTATTGTCAGTAAATAAGTTACAGACTGTAATGTTCAGCACTAACACATCCTGACTAACACAATGAATGAAGCACATTTCAGGTCCTCATTCATTCCAACACTTTCATTAACCTGCAGACCAATCAGGAGAAGAAGAGGAGCAGAGTTCTGAAAGTCTTCATGGTTCTCCTTCAAACTCTGACACACACACACACACACACACACACACAC
>JAOUQU010416432.1:0-11068 GCA_028566735.1 Ammoglanis amapaensis
GTGTGTGTGTGTGTGTGTGTGTGTGTGTGTGTGTGTGTGTGTGTGTGTGTGTGTGTGTGTGTGTGTGTGTGTCCGTGCGTGCGTGCGTCTACACGGTGGGAAAAGAGAAATTGATGACCATTTATTATTATTAAGTAGATTACCATTCACTTTAACAGTAACAGAAACATTTGGAATCATTATATTAAAGACATGTAGCAACTCCCACAGTCCTAGGACATGCAGTAAGGTTAATTATGTGACTGCCAACCAGTTAAAGTATAAATATACACTAAACAGTATATTTTCAATATATTTTAAACCAGCCGAATTGATCAACAATGTGCTATGAAACCTAACTGGACCCGAGGCAGCCAAAGAAGAAAAACATTAAGAACATCAATCAATGAGAACTTCGATGCCCCAGATTTCACCACTTTAACTTAACAAAGCCTGAAATTACTAAGTGTAAGACATTGTTTAGAAAAAAATTGCCTTTCTTTCTCAAAAAAGAGTTCAAAACAAAATGTAAAGCTTAAACAGAAAGCAATTATACAGCCAGCTTACAAGCCTGTGTGCAAAGTATGGTTATCTTAATTATGCATCCTATAAATGATCAAATGTTTTAAAGTGCACTGTGTTATCAAGCATTGTCAAGATTTCCACAATTACACAATACATTACGTTCTGTTATAAAGTAAACTGATAAGTATGAACTAAACGCTTTTCCTATCAACAAAAAGCAAATAAGCTGTCTAGTTGTCTGCGAGTGTTTATCTGTAGATGAAACATGACAGAAATCATTTCAATAACTTTATATTGGCAAAATCTGTGCAGCCAGAAACATTTACAATTCTTATGCACATGGAGGAACATTATACAAACCATTATACATTATACATCACACATTCCATACAGACAGACAGAAAGACAGAGAGACAGACAGACAGGCATCAAGGATAGCTCAATACCTTCGTCAGCAGAACTGGGCTGTATTGAGATGAAGAGCAAAATAGTCCACATTTCTGTCTCTCCAGTCCAGTTCCAGAGTGACGAGAGCAAAAAGACATGTGTGATAGTGGGATATGTGTGTGGGAAGGGGGGGGTGAGTGGGGTCTGACTGAGATGGATGAAGAGAGAGGGAGAGGAGGGATGGAGGAGGAGTCTGTGTGCTTTATTATTTATTTCTGATTCAGGAGATATGGAAGCTGATACAGGAGAATACACGCATCACTATTCTGTCTAACAAGTACAGAGAAATACGACTGCGTAATGGGAATGAAAATGGATTCAGTAGATCTTTGCCATTCACTCCAAGAGTAACTGGATCTTTTGGCATCTGCTGGGTGTCAGATAAATAAGAGACATTTATCAAACTATCCGTTATCTTGTTTTACCAGCGCTTCATCCTAATTATGGTCATGGTGGTCATGGTGGGACACAAACTTGGTAAATATTCTAAACACCTGAAAAGACAAACACACAGAGGACAATTCAGTGTCTAAACATAACCTGACTGCATATCTTTGGACTGTGGGAGGACACCGGAGCACCCGGGAGGAAAACCCATACCGACATGCGGAGAACCTGCACACTACGTACAGATAGCCACAGATTTTCTTACCCGGCAATCGAACCCGTGACTGCTTGTAAGGCGACAGTGCTAAACACTAAACCAAGATGTAAAGTATCAATTCGTTTGACATGTTTGTACATAAAAAAATAATAAAAGTGTAATAACTAGTGTACCTAGTCAACAATTTCTGTAAACACAATGTTTGTTGTTTATTTATTGATTAACGTCATGTTTTACACTTTTAGGTCACATTCATGACCGGAAACGGTCATTTATTATACAAGTTACATCAAACAGTTTTGTACCTTCAATTTTCCTTACCTGCAATTTTTTTGGACTGTGGGAGTAACCTGAAGCTCCCA
Source organism: Ammoglanis amapaensis (assembly GCA_028566735.1). Lineage (NCBI taxonomy): Eukaryota > Metazoa > Chordata > Actinopteri > Siluriformes > Trichomycteridae > Ammoglanis > Ammoglanis amapaensis. Next base: position 1,918 of record JAOUQU010416432.1, read on the forward strand.
GAATAAACGCAGGGCTAAGCTGATCATATGTGATCTTCCATCCCTGAGATGGGACTGGATCAAGTGATCAAGGAAACGACATTTATCTATAATTTTTATACCCACATCGCCAAGGGATCACGTACAAATCTTATTCGAGCACTACAACATGGAGTTGGAGTTAGGATCATAAACAAAAACGCCAAATATTACGGAAACGTTCAAAATACAAAAGCATTACGTTAACCGTGTACAAAAATTTTCTCTGGCCTAAGATACATATAAGATGGACCATAACTCAGCACAAGTAGTAGTATTGTGAAAATGGTACCATCTTTATTATTAATCGTTTAATATTTTTAAACACATTTTAATTCATGTTTTTAACGTTCTGTTGAAAAAGTTCCTTCTTAAGACTGCTGACCACGTAATATAGTCGAATTTATCCACACTGTACAATGGCGCCCTCTGCTGTATAGTCGAGGCAAAGCACGTATTATGTATTATTATGTACGTATTAAAAAAACAACCTAACAAGAATAATTTAGTTTTCATTACAGTTATTGTTAACAGGTAGTTATTAATCACATACAAACATTATATATAAAACCGTGCAGGTAAACAAACTCCTCGAACCAGGCACCGAACCACTTCACTGCTCCCCGGGTGCCGTGGCTAGGATTGCACATGTGTTCACTGTTGCACCACCCAAGAGTGTGTTCACTAAATACATGTGTAAAAGCACAATGGGACAAAAGTATTCTAATTTCTTTTCACAAAAGTCAAACATGTCAAATCGGGGGTGCATTAGTTAAGTCTCTCAAATTCGACACAACTAGATTAAATGCAAACTGGTGGAAGATGCATTAAAAACTGAGCTGCAGATTAGTTTATGATTTCTGGCCGATCGTCTTCTCTCTTGCTAGAGGCGGCTGCATTAGCAAATTCACTGGCGATGTCCTCAAAGGTTCTACCCTTGGTCTCAGGAACCCAGAAGTAAGTAAACAGGAGGAAAAACACAAGGAGGATGAAGAAAAGGATGAAGACATATGGTCCAGACAGGCTCTGTGGAGAAGTTAGTGGAGTTGTTAGTTAAATTGTAAAATGTATTTGGATGTATTAATGCTTGCAGTGATATTTGTAATAGTTAATAATCCAAAAAGTTCTATTGATCTATCCATCCATCCATCCAGCTACATATCTAATATTTTCTACCAGCTCATCTAAGCTGGATGAATTATCATCTTCAGCGCTTAATGATTCAGGGAAATACATTAATATGCAACATGAATTACAAATGATATAAACACCCAATTCTAGCAAAACATGCTTATTTTGTTTGTTAGTTTTTAACTTTTAATATGTTAACATATTTAATATTTTTGGATATGCCATATACATTAATACAATAAAAATATGCACAAAGGTTGTTTAATAAAATGTAGTAATTTGATCTTACCAGTAGAATAGGGAAACACAGGCCCACCAAAAAGTTGGCTGTCCAGTTAGAGCATCCACCCAGAGCTACAGCAGCTGGCCGGGCACCTTGAGCAAACAACTCTGTTGCTATGAACCATGGGATAGGCCCAGGTCCGATTTCAAAGCTTGCCACGAACCCCAAGACAGCCACAACCGCCAGATAGCTGATAGGAGAACTTTGGCTCTAAATTAAAAAAAGCAAATTTAAGTTAGTTTTGAATATAAAAATAAATAAATGCAAATCATATTTCTGCAAACACTTACGTCTTCCGATATTTTATTTACAGTTCCATTACATGCATTCACAACCTGAGCTCCACAAGAATTCTCTGTTAGTTGTGCACAGGGATTCTTAAAGTGGGCAGAAGAAAATAATGATCACAAAAAGAAACAATATAAATAATTCATTGATTGTTTTCCTGGTCCTGTATTTAGAGCTTTCCTGACTACTGCACCTCCCACCTCGTACAAAAGGTTGAAAATGACACTCACCAAGACAAGCTGAAGAGAGACTGTGATGATAACAGCACAAACCGCCATTCCACCCAATCCAATCATCTGAAGTGTCCTTCGTCCTGCTCTCTCCACCAGGAAGAGCTGAAAGTGCAAAGCGAAAGAAAGATTTCGTCTATGCATATGCATACATATAAAAGCACTAAATGGACAAAAGTATCGAGAGACACAACTTCATTGTTTATTCATTTAAAAAAAATACACATAGTCAGATCTTCTGATTTAGAACGGTTACGTTTTGCACTCACAGAGATGATTGTGAAGACAGTGTTGATTACACCAGCTCCAATAGTGGCAAAGATGGGTTCAGCAACTCCTGCACTTTTAAAGATTTCTGTTGAGTAATAAAATACCTGTAGAAACACAGAAAACAAAATATAGACTCTTTAGTGTGCCTATAAACTAAAAATAAAGCTCAGATCAAACACGCTAGCCCACCACTAGTGAGATCTTTGTGTACATTGTGCAGCCGTGGCCTGGTGGTTCTGGTGTGTTTGTGATCGGAAAGTTGCCAGTTCAATTCCGAAAGTCAATAGGTCATGACTGAAGTACCCTTGAGCCGTGCACCAAACCCCTAACTGCTCCTTGGACGCCGTAAATAGGGCTTACCATTGCCCTGAGCAATAGATATGCTTACTAGTGTGTGTAAATGTGTGTTTAACTGCACTTATTGGGTTAAATGTGGATGAATAATTCCAATGTGTGTATTAAAAAAACTCGAAGAATAAACTGATACAAAGAATATTCTAAATTTTAATAATCGTAACTCATAGTGGATGGTGCGACCTCACAGCCTGGAGAAATTTTGATGCACCAGGGATTAGATACGTTACTAATTTAAACTCAAATGAACGGCACAGATATCACATATGGAAAAATAATGATCGTAAATTAAACTCTTATTCAAATAAGTTGAAGTTCATGGTACTCACAGCATTGATTCCTGAGAACTGCTGTGAGAGGTTCATGACTATGGCTATAATGATGGGCTGCCGGTAAATAGGATTACGAAACAACTCAACAAAGGAGACTTTTTTCTCTTTGGACACCTTCACGGCTTCCTCTCTAATTTCCTGAACAACCTCTTCAACATCTTCCTGACCACACAGACGTACCAATACTAAGAAGAAAGAAAGAAAACTGTTGAATCATACAACACATAACAGTTTTTTGTTTGAATTCTGCAAACACAAATTTGGCTTTTTGTAAGATGGAATATATAAAAGTTAAACACAGTTAAACATATAAAAGTCGTTAAGACTGCTCTCACCCTTGCGAGCCTCATCCTCCCGCTGCAAGTTAATAAGCAGGTATCTTGGACTCTCGGAGCAAAACAGAAGCATGATGCTCTGCACTATTGTGGACAACACGGTCAGTCCCAGCAACAATGGCCACCAAGACTCAGAACCCAACAAACTATTTAAACCAAAGATCTGCCAAAGCAACATAACAGATCAATGTATAACTGCAACTATGTTATGGTGAAAAAGTAATAGCATGCATTATTATCCAGCATTATTAACTTTCCGTCGATTATTTTTGGAGTAATACATTTTTGTCCTTCTTTCTGTCTGTCAGTCTATTTATTTATATCTCTACCTTTACAATGGTCAGTAAATCATCTATGTACATACTGTATGTGATTTTCTAACTATGGTGGTTTGCATTATTGCCTTGCAGCAAGTACTCCTGGGTTCGATTCGAACACACCATGCCACTAAATAATTTTAAGTGATTGTAAAACTCGCTAATGGGTGGATTGGTTGATTATGTCCCCAAAAGAGGCCATTACTCATTGACACAGAGCATGTCACAAAAAATACAAGATAAACATTGAACAAAACTAAAGAATTTACAGAAGACCTTAAAGAAGAATTTATATTCTGAAGGGATGCCAGATTCAAGTTTACCAATAGCATTTACCTGAGCCACAAGGATGCCAACAACAGTTCCTAATTGGTGAAGGGTTCCAAAAGCTCCACGGAGTGCCGTTGGTGCCAACTCCCCCACGTACATGGGTGTCAGACCGGTACAAAGGCCGCAGAAGATCCCGATGACCAGACGGCCAAGAATCACCATTTCATATGAACGGGCCACATTAGACAAGCCCATGAAGCCTCCTCCAATTATAGCCAGGACATTAGAGAGAAGCATTGACTTCAGTCTAAAAATGATCGATAGAGAAAGAAAAGAGACACTGAGTGACTTCATTCAAACTTTTGTGTTGCTCTGAGAGCACTGTCGATTTACCCTCGAACCCAACACCAGCAATACACAAGTTGTAATGAAAAAACTGATTTAGTTTACCTCCCGAACCTATTGACCAAAATCCCTACACATAGAGAACCAATCATGCCACCAACACTGAATACAGCTACAGCAAAGCTCCACAGGTGAGTAACAGAGCAGTCGTCCATGGCCGTCCCAAACCGGTCCAGAGATGCATTCTTAAAAAAAGCTTGTACAATCTGCTCACAACCAGAAAGAAAAGCAGAGAGTAGCAAGCACTCGAAACCTACTAGTGATATAACAACAGAGGTCATAAGACTTATTACAGTAATAAACACAAATGCATTCATTCACTCACTCTTCATATGTGAGCAATCCACCTACTGGCATAAGAAACCCATAATGACATGATGTTGTTATTATGCTTATACCTTGTAAGGTGCATTTATGACCCCAATGTGATAGCCAAACTGCAGTGATCCTATGACTGCCGTGGACACACAAAACAGCAGATGAGATGTAACCTGCTTCTTCTGCAAATCAAATAAATTAAGCATCTGTGAGTAAACCTTATAAAAAACAGGAATGGATAGTTGACTGAGACATGAAGTGTCTGAGAGTTAACAGCGTGTATGAGAGTACTGAATCTCCACTGCTAAAACACTTACATAATTTTAGTAATTTAAACAATCCTCTTTTCTCAATGTCACATTTCAGGAACCAGACTTCCCTATTTAAACTTCTAAGAATTAAGGTTTTATTATTATTTATGATTAAAAAATGATGACCAATGTTATAAATTATGCTACTGCTATAGTTTACAATTACCATTGCCTATGTTTTTGGCCTTTGGTGTATTATGTAAAACTCATCACAGCCTGATTTAATACAAACTGTGGTACAGTTATGGATATGATTCATAAAAATCTTTCTAAAACACACAGAACTTTGCATGGAAATGCAACGTGGGGTTGTTACGACCACAGAATGGACCAGAATCTTTTACTGGTCCAATCGCACAATTAGACATTTCAATAATGAACATTATAAAATTATATTAAACAGTATTATATGCTGCGGTGTAAAACGGTTATGAAAAATATCATAACCATATTTAATATAAAAAGAATTCAGTTGTTGTTAAGATTTTAAAAATGTGTATAGACATTATAGACATCTTTTATGTACGAGTTTTAGACTTTTATAACATTACATTGTTATTACAATTGTTTTATTAAGCCATTTACAATAAGCAACAGCATGTTAAAGGATAATTGGATCTTCCAGCAGAATAAAAACAAATTGTATTAAATTGTTTTAAATCCTCTTACCAAAACCCAATATTACAATATTACACAGTAGTTTTTAGGCAACTAAATTTACGATTTTTTTGATTTTTGATTTCCTATGAATGTTCTGATTTGCATGTGGAACTGTTATATTAGAACTTTCTATCAATGTTATTTTGCCTAATGATTTAAAAAATAATTAGTTTACAAAAGTTAGAAGAATGTGCATATAATGTTACATTAAATTACTTAAGAAAGAATTTTATCCACGACACGCAACGTTTATAAAACGTTCTACTAACGTTACAGTGTTAGCTGGTTCGTTTCTATAAGTACTATAAGTATATATATACTGTATATAAATATGTAGCTGGAATTAGAATAAATTCTCTCTGATTTGGGTAAAAGTTAACTTTATTTGAAAAATATAGTTTTACTTATTGCTTCGTAATATAAAGTAAAATGTAGCAGAAAAGAAAACGTGCTCACCTTATTGCCTCCTTCCATCTTCGTCATGTAAAGATTTTATTTAAAGTTTTTTAATATATTTATATATTTCAGATGAAATGTCTTAATAAACTACAGTTGCTGGTTTCCTGGCAGATGAAACATTAACCACATTAAAATTTGGCACTTAAAAACTGAAACTCTCTGAGAGGAAACAGATAAACTCGTTTTGCACTTTTATCACGACACTAAACAAAATGAAAGTTGAAGAAAGTGCAGCGATGAATGTTGATTTCCTGGAGATCTTCTGCTCACTGCTGATGTGGGTTTCAAACATCAAGAACAAGAAGAAGCCTGATGCACATCTGCAGCAGAGCTAATGAACAGTGTTAGTGAGAAACTGAATTAAAGCTCAGAATGTTGCAGGTTCAAGTTTTATCACTGAATTTACATTGTTGGGACCTTGAGGAACTTATTAACAAGGAAATAATGTACTATAAACGTTTGCAGTAGAAATATATAAAGTGACCTAACTACCATTAACTGCAAACATTTGCTTTAATTTTCCTAGCAGTTGGGCTACTTCAGAGTTCTTCTGTAAAAATTCAGAGTTAATCAAACATTTTTCCTTAGATATGCATTTAGATTTTTTATTTTCAACTAACAAAATGAAATGTATTTAATTACGAAGCGTTCGCTGTCATATTTTGCATTGACCGTACTGAACAAAGTTGGACACTGTGAAAGCCAGTATATTTAACATCAATCTGAATACTGAGGTATCCAAATATGACTATTTATAGCCTTTGTATAACTTTCCGTAAAATGTAGCTTAAAAACATTTCAATTTCTGGTGTAAAGTAGTTTAGATGTGCATCACATCAGGTGTGCAATATTAAATCAGGTTTTCAAACGTGTTTTTCTTTATTATTTGCAGAAGTAACAGCTTATAAATCAGAAGTCACAGTACCATTTGAAGCAGTACCCTTTGTACATTCCCTCAACTGACAAGGACTGACGCAAATAGTGTAATTTTGTTTATCCCACATCGACTCCCACCTCAATCCTCTGAATAAAAGCCTTTAACAGTGATTTTCATAACAATAAAACAGAGCGTGATTTAAAGTCATGTGGATGTCAGTGGGATGGTGATCAAAGATATCGCACAATGAACACACAACACTGTTTGAAACATCAGACAGAACAAAACCAGAGCTAGAAATCCACCCCTGAAAGAGAGCAGTGAAATTGATGAACACGACTACACAAAATTGTTCTAAAGTAGATGACGTCGCTTATAAAATCTAGATTTGTACACTTCTAAAATTAATCTAGAAACTCATCACCCACAGACTGGTGGGTCTAATCACCCGTCTATTTAATGGAGCCATATAATAAAGACACTTAGAATTAGTTTAACATTGTGCGTCTTTATTATGTAACCAAGGTTAGAAAGATTTAGTTACATATTATAATGCACGTTTGATTGCAAAAAGGTGCCCCTCATGCACGTAACAGAACTAACATTAATGTGAGATAATCTACAAATCACAGAACCATCACAGACTTATTAAATCTTTCCAGGAAAGCTTCCATCTTGAACCTCTCCATCCCACTTCTCTACCTGCAGAAAAACAAATAGGGAGGTTTAAAGGTACATTCATATTATTTATTTTATTATTAATATTTCTTAAACAGTAAATCTTATCAAGAAATGTCCTCGGCTGTTCCTTTTCCCCGCTGAAGTGTTACAAAATAATTGTAAATAAAACAATGCTGCCATCATGTGGACAAGTTTTTAGTTGCAATAAATCCGAGACGAAATTTGATCTCAGACCTTTCTTAAACCTTCAAATAAATTAGAAAAGTGTGCTTAGAAGCTCCAACAGTAACTGGTGCTCCTATGTGCACTGCTAGAAGCTTTGAACAGAGAATTTGACCGTTTAATATTCATGTCTGTGCCATGATTACAAGTGTATAAATTACCATTTTAAAATCTCTCAACAGAAACCACAGCAGTTGTGTTTTGGCTGCATGTATTGATTATTAAAGTGGAGGAGAGTTGTAAAACAAACAAAATATTTCGTTTCTCTTTGCGCCTAGATACCCTTGGATGGTTGACCAACACTGGGAAAGCAATGTTGGTTCAAGGTCTACTTATTTAAAAAATACTCAATGATACTTGCATGACAATAAAAACAAATACCACGTGAATCTAAAAATAACTTTATATAAGCAGACTACATTTGAGCAGATTTTTATTAGCTGGTTCATGATTCATATCTTACCCAACTGATGGGGCACAAGCTCTTATAGACTCTCTGATACCAATCGCATGGAGATACATCACGACCCTTTGCGGTCAGAGCCTTATTACACCTATGAAAGTCTAAAAAACAAAAACAATGGTTGATGTTAGTGCTGCAGACATTCATTCAGCTTTCTACATTTTGCAGATCACACCTGTATTTCAGTTACTGGCAACCTTTCTACTTTTTTGCATCGACAAACTCGACATAAACAGTCTTTAAGAAAACTCCAGTCTTTCAATGGCAATGTTAAAAATCTAAACAATAAATTAGCATATTTCATTTTTTGCACAGCACTTATATTGAATGCTTTTCTTGACACGGCTCCCTCAAGTAATAGAGAACCCCAAAACAACCCCCCAAAACTCTTACTATTAACTTTCACCACATTGCTTTTACACACAGCAGAATCAACCCATTCTGTGCAGTGAAAAACACAACTAGCACAGACTAGTGAACAAACACCAGAAGGCAGTGAGCTTGCCCGAAACCGTGGCCCCTAGCCAAAACAGAGAGAATTTAAAGATTTGATGCCTTGCCTTGTGTGGTTGTTTCTATTATATCACACTAGCTCATTTGTAATCTTGTGTAAGAAAGTGCAATCAATCCATCGCTGGTGTTTCTACTATGAATGACCTGGGAATTTGTGACTGAAAGGGTGCACAGAAATGCCAAATATAGTATATATGTTTAAAACCAAGCATTGATAATAAAAATGCAAAAAACCTGCATACGAATAAATGCCATCTTGACACGTCTATATCCAAATTCAATTTTATTTGTCATTACACATATACAGATGTTCAGTACAACGTAATGTTTCTCTTCACATATCCCAACTTGTCTGGAAGTTGGGGGTCAGAGCGCTATTACAGGGTCAGCCAATGTACGGCGCCCCTGGAGCAG
>JAOUQU010416443.1:0-11068 GCA_028566735.1 Ammoglanis amapaensis
TATCTATCTATCTATCTATCTATCTATCTATCTATCTATCTATCTATCTATCTATCTATATATATATATATATATTCAATCAACGATGGTTATTTGGTAGCATTCTTTCGCCCATGTAACTATAATATATTTTCAGATGAGAGGGTTGCTAATTGCATTTGTATAAATTAAAAAGGATGAGCAGTTGGGTGGACAGAATGATTCAATGACAGTGATTCCAAACAGACAGAATCACAATCAATAAGCTGCATAGTTCCCCGAGTTGCTCTTAAAAGCCCTCAGCTGGGTTATATTAGCTGAGTGAAGACAAGGACACGAAGGGTTGTCCCTGCATGCCACGCTGCAGGAGAATATATGGGTGTGGGTATAGCATGTGGTTTTAAATTTATTTCTGGACTAAATTCTTTTCATTGACAATAGTATTTAACTGGCAAGTGCAACACAAGTGCATTGTCTATTGTCTAGCGTACATCAAATATCCCCTTAAAGGCAAAACTATAAACAAAACATAAAACACATATAACACTTATATATAAATGCATTTGTAAGGTTACATTTATCTTTAATTTTATGTTTTATGTTTTTTATGTTTTTATTTTAATTTTAATTTTATGTTCTTGTCTTTTTTATGACTTCTAAATGTGGTGGTTACTATATGATGTCATAAACTAACTGACGAATTAAAAAGAATCAGATATTAAACATGCCTCAGCAAACATAAAAGGCAGTACAATGCATTACATATATCCCATTTTTATCATCCCAAGTTTTATCATATTGAACTTGGTTTGTAATAACAAGGGATGGAAAATATGCTAGTAGTTGTTAGCATTACCTACCAAAGCATTTTTTTAATCTTTCAAAAACTTGCCTGCAAACTGGAAACTCTAGATTAATGGAATGTTTATAACTGGTGCTATAGTCAACCGGTATTCCAGTGTGCTCAATCAAAAGTACATGATTTGTTCTTGGCTTACTCTGAAAATGCTATTCTTCTAATCTCTAAGTGATTGCTATGCAAATGCTATTTTTGTGTTTTGTCAGGCATGTACAAAAATAAAACTTTAACTCTAACAAATATAAAATTTTTGATAAACACATAATTGTTTTTGTTGAATATAGGGCCTTACATGCACTTGGTTGCACTGCGGCAAATTACATTAGTCCATACCTCAGGGATCCAGGGTTCATGTCTTCATTTGAGTCATAGGCTGTTCTTGTGTTCGAGTTAAAGACATGATTGCCACTGACTGAGAAGTGTTATTAAGACCCTATGATAAATTACTGGTCTGGGGTGTGATTCTTTATTGTAAATGGTGAATTTAGGAGCATTTGCCCATTATGACCCTGACCTGAACACTGATAAGACATCAACATGGAATGCAAAAATTAAAAATTAAGTTGTTTAAAATCTTTTAATTCACAATATTTAGCAAAACAATTATTAAATTAATATAAACAAACAAGCTTAATAGCATAGTCCTTTTTCATTCAACTATAGAAACTATTATTTAGCAACAAAACATGTCAGGGTTGAAATGATTCCAACCATATAATTAAATCAACAACCTACTTACTAATTTTACAATACTGAAAAAAACTGTTATACATTGTGGTTAAATTGGTGGCAATGACAATTTGTATATATTTAGCATAATATAATAACATTTAAATTTAACCTCAAATCATAGTCAAATTTAGTTTGACTTTTATTTAAATAGCCATGTCATCATGACCATGTTGCTATTAAATAAAACTAGTGCACATGAGCCACATGGCTAGTGTTAATGCACATGGTCATGGGGAATTGTTAATGTGCATAAATGTGCACAATTATTGAGTAAAAATTTGGCAACAACTATTCACATATTTGTGACCTCGTCTATGAAACCCTAGCTAAAGTCACCAGCTCTAATTATGAGATAAAGAAAGTTTGATTTCATTGCAGTAATTGATTGCTCATATGCTGAGGTTTTAGAATTTGCTTTTTAAAATTATAAATCTGTCATGTTTTTAGCATGTATACCAAAATAGAATAAAGTTGATCATATCAATTTTCTTTTAACAATTCTACTTTTATATTGCATTTACAAAACCTTCCAAATTTTCTAAAATGGGCTTATTATTATTGTTGTTATTGTTAATATTATTTAATGTTATTAGTTTATTAGTTATTATTTTATTTATTATTATGTTTCCATTGTACTGCCACAACATTTAAGCATCTGCAAAAAAAACATGTTTTTTTCCCCCGTGATCAATAAATAGAGGCTTCAAATAATTACATTCTTTAACTGCACTAAATAGCCAAGCAGCTTCCTCTTTTCTGAGCTGCCACTTGCGATGTGCAAGGATCTTATTGTGTGTTGTTGGTGACTAATGCAGTGTCGTGTGTGCCTCTACAGACTCACAGAAGCCAAAACGTGATGGGAAGAAGAAAGAGAAAGCACTTTCAGACTAGAGGGGGATAAAATAGAGAAGTCATCTTCTTGTTTCTCCTAAATCTCTCTGATGGCACAAACAGAGATGGTAGTATTAATGCATGAATGGGTGGAGATTAAAGAAGAACAACTTTATTAATTTTGGTTTGGGGTAAAACCAGTAGCTTCTTTTAGCCTATTTAACATTGAATAAAGAGTAAGAGGAGAAAACTGAGCTGATTATTTAACTGAAATGAAATAGTCCTGGTATATCGATTTGTGTGTAGTATTTTTCTTTTAGCAGTATATCCAATATAACAATGTTATGATTTTTAATGACCTGTTGTTTAGCTTCACAGTAAATAAAGATGTACTTGCAATTAAATAATGATAGCTATATTTTATCTGGTTTCGAACACACAACATTTAGTAAAAAGTATTTGATGTACAGATGATGAGGTTTTTTTACTAGCAAGCTGTGTTTTTACACACAATATGTTCAAAAAATCAAAATGTAAGCATGTTGCACTTTGTGGTATTAGTTCACCATAAGCTTGTTAGACAGATCAAAATATAAAATAATAATACTGTAAAGGTTCATACCAGTTAGACAACCAATAGGTCATACATTATAATAAATAAAAATACCAGTTAGCTTTACACATTTAATCCATGCTAAAGGTCTTGTGAACTACACTTGTGTTCCTGTATGAAAGAATAAATTATGTCTTGATACATTATATTGACAAACGTATTTACTCACCTACCTTGACTCATATATGAGCATATGCACTATGCTTGTATTGAGGATGTGGCTGAAATACATATGTCTTTTCTATTTAATAATCAGACATCCTTTTCACATTTACAACTTTTTACATGAAATACTTTTTTAAGAATTTTATTTGTTTGGGCATTACAAATGTATTCTTATTTTACATGAACATTTATTTATACAGTAAGAAATTGTATAATGAAAGACAGCCCACTATATTTTAGTGTATAGGTAAAAAAGTATAATTATAAATATTTTGGGGAATCAAATATTAAATATAGATTAAACGCTTTTCCTCCTGACTGGTTCTGGTCTGTAATTTGATTGTAATACCAATTGGATTTTTTTTTTATAGTGTCAGCATTTTTGTTCATATAGGGTCAGACTGAATTTAGAATTAAAACATCTGGAACACCCAATGCTACACCCAATGCTAGCACCTAAAATTATCTATTTTATTCTAATTATTTTAGCAATTTCTTTGTAACAGCAAGTGGTGCTCACAGACTGTGGCAAGTAACAGGCAATATTGTGTGGTAGGAAAACCACAGACAGCTAATGGAAATGGTTCTGTGCCAAGACTGATATCTGAAGACAAAAATGTGATGGCTTCTAATACTGACCAACAGAAGGGCTAATGTGGCTTAAATTTTTAGATGATTTTCAGATTATCTTTAATGTTAATCGTGAATGAAAGTTGTTACAACACACAATGAAGCCTGAATAAGAAATTGCTTTGTAACAGTGGCCATTTTAATTGAAATTCACCTACACTGGGAACACAGCAATGGAAAAAAGTCAGCGATTATATACAAAGTTTACCTGCAGAAGAGATCAACAACCTCATTCTGGTTTTAAACTCATATCATGCAGTAACAAGTGTGGGCACAAGAAACCAGATATAAAGAAGAGAAGTTGACTCAGCATTTCTAATGATTTATTGTGGGTCTCAGTGTAAGCAACACGAAGCATGTAGAACAGATTTGGGAGAGTTTGAAAGAAATGAAAAAAAAAAAATATGTTCGTCATTGCAGGCTTATCAGCTGCACCACTGCACACATTTCCCATGCCTTTTGATTTATCTGATATATGCTTAGGCCCGGCTAATTCAGCAACATTCCATTTATAGAATAAATGTTATTTGCAGTTGTAGTCTAGTGGAGATATTGAAAGGTCACTGGTTCAAACCCCACCACTGCCAGGATGACACAGTTGAACATTTAAGAAAACACTCAGTTTTCAATGGCTCAGACAATATACTCTCACAGCACTAAGTGGTTTAGGGTGATAATGTATTACTTTTTGTTTGATAAAGTTTTACATTGCATTTTTTGATGATGTGGTAAACTGTGTTAGGTAATGTTTCTGAAGCCCACATTGCCACATTACTATATTTATCACATTACCATGTAATTTGAGGTCTACAAAGTCACACACCTCAAACAGTGGGAGTCAGTTTTGGCATACACAGACTGACATTTGATTGTATATCCTAATTTTATTTTGATAAATTTTTAAAATTCATTGACTGAAATCATTTTAACTATATTCATGCAGGCTAAGACTTTAGTGTTATTCATATAATCCTGAATCATGATGATAACTGTCCTGTTATTAAATCAGTTAGTAATTGTAGTATAATTCAAATAGGCATATCCATAAACCTTTGAGTGTTTGTTGCAGATAGATTTAGGAAATAATTTAATATATGCAATGTATGGTGGCTGGGTCTTGGGTTTTGTCTTCAGGTGGTGTGGGCCGGGTCCTTTCTCAATGAAGTTTGTGAGTTATCAAACAATGTATTTCAAAGAAAATCCAACAATTCAATTTATGTATTTACTTATTTGGTAATAAAAGTAACAAACATAGCAAAACATTTGTTGACTTAAATCTGTTTCTCTACTGAATAAAATTATTCTTCAAAGAAATAAATGGTATATATTTTAAATGTTTTATTCATGTATTTTTGAACATTTGTGTATTAATATCCACCTATTTCTTTAAGGATTATGTACCATTACAAATATGTAGGCAGTGAAAGGTATGAGGGACAAGAAGGAATAGGGCATAAAAACATTTATATGTATAATAAGCACATATATTTACACATTATATTGATTGAATCACTTCGGAAGTTCATGATATATCTATAGTGCAAAGCTACTTCACAAATGACTTTTATGCTGGATAAAATTACAACTTACAATAATAAGAAAGTATGGTTAAAATTTACATACCTTAAGCAAGAGAACATAAAAATGCTGGTATGTACATCAAATATTGGAAGTGCTTATTTGTCATTTCTGTGCTCATTCAGAGCATAAAACAGCCTATAACAGGTCTCCCATTTCGGTTCTATTTTTGGTTTGTAGGTACTTACCCGACTGGGTTAAAAAGAGTGTGCTTATTCATGTCTTAGCAATTTAATGTATCTTTTTTCTGTCACAAAAATATTCAATGAGTGCAATGACTTTAAGGGCACACTAAGCAACTTTTTTCAGTTAGATATTTTGTTCCATTCTGTTTCAGATGATTATATAAGGGTGAATGAAAGCTCTCTCAGCTGGAATAGTAATAAAAATGCACTTGCAGGTTCAGAAATTGGTGCCCTCAATCAATTGCTGACTACTGTTGCTTTACAGCAGACAGTTAGGACACTATCTTGAGACACTCCTAAAAACACGCCCCCAGTATAGAGTGAGGGGCAGGCTCAAGCATGATAGCATGATCAGAAGAGGAATAGAGCTTTCTACAGAGAGGTTTATACACTGTGTTCACTGGTCTGATGCTTACATGGTTCATCTTCACAATAGTGAACATTTTATCCTGGCTTGTAGGGGCCAGCTCTTATAAAACTAACCAAGGGTTGCATAGAGTGCAAGAAAGTTGCCATGTGTGTCTTTAAAATTTATTTTAGAACACTGCTTATCAATTGTTTAGGATCAGGTATCACAACTGCTCAAACTAAAATATACTATGTAAATGCCATGTTAAAATCCACATACATAAAGTAAAAACTTAATTTCAGGATTTTCTCTCGTTAAGATCATGGTCTCAGTACTCGGACCTTCAACCTGTTCATGTTCATGGTTCTAGTCACAGTAGTAGAAACGTGTCTAAATTAATATCAGAATTTGCAATCTTGAGTTTAGTTTGAGTTTAGAAAGTGACACAGGCAGTGAATGATTTTGCTGTTGTGAAGAACAAAACCAAACAACAAAGTAGTAAAGAACAAAACAAACATAAGGAATCCTTGCATTACTTGACATACTATTTAGAATGAGTATGTTACACACCCCAATTATGATCTTTATGAATTTCTGTAAGTTTCTATCTTTCTCTCACTCACCCATAAATAGAACACTAAGATTATCTGTGATGGTTTAGGGTGTTTAGCATCTTGATATAGAGTACAATTATCACTTCTTTTCAATGACAAAAGCACAAACTCCAAAATCAATAAAAGTCAGAAGTGTCAGTTGTTCAGTCTAGCAACAAATGCATGCTTTATATACAACACTATGTATACAGAAAAGTTAAACATAAAAAAAAACACTTTATACAAAAGTGTATTTCATTACGTACATTACAATACAATATTTATGTAATTTTAGGGTTAAATATTCTTTATTAGCCATCTTTTATTGACACATTGGTTCATTTCTGGCAGTATGTCTTTTACACTCATTTCAGTTCATAAATGTATTAGTATGAGTGATATTTCCTTTTAAAACAATTATTATTCTGTTTGTCTTGCTGACACATGCCAGAAATGTTAAATATTATAAAGTTTTATTTTATCTTAACGAAACACACACAACAACACTGCATATTTTTGCAACAACTGTCTCATATTTTTACTCATACACACCAAACCAAAATCTCATTTGTCATGCAGCTCACAACTGAAAATTCTAATGAAGCTTCAGGCCTCCAGAGATAATGCATTGTACAATATGTTTGCAACTCTAATTGACTGAAAGTCAGTATCATGTGCTTTTTGGTAAGTTTTCAAAGTCAGCAAACCCAAACATAAGTCATCCATAATCATTAGAGGAATTCCTCAACATTAGAATCTTGAACAATACCTGATACAATGATGCAAATGTACCACAAATTTATGATATAAATACAATAATACCACATTTTAAGTAAAAATGTTTTTTTCATATTTTAAATTGTGTGGATTTGAATGGTTTAGCTATTGAGTTATGGCATTAAATGGAATGACCTCTATTTGAGCTTTTCAGCTAACATCAGTGGAAATAATTATCCATTCATTCAAAAGTGTAGCTTTATGGATAGACAAACTTCAATTGATGATCCAGTTCATTCCAAAGCTGTTTAATATGGCTGATGTCAGGGCTCTGTGCAAGGATTTCTTTACATTCTTTAGGATTTATATCGTTCATTGTGTCCAGGGGCACAGTCTGGAACACAAAATTGCTTTTCCCAAACTGTCCTTTACTTTAGCCTATATAGTGTATAATAATATTTAGATCCCTAGTACAGTAAAGAAATAGGTGAAAAGCATAAAAGCACACTAATGTTAGTAAATAAGTCTATCAAAACAAGCCTAAATGAACAAATAAAAATATTTATGATGATTCATGATGTATTCAACAAGTGACTTATTGATAGAATAATAACAAACCATAAGTAAACATTTTATTAATTACAATGCATATATCACATATATTAAAATATCAAACATATGTCTTGCATCGACTATAACCAGAATGCATAATACCATGCTACAAAATTGATGATGAAATGTGTGTCTACAACCACACAAACTAATAAATAAATATTATAGCTATATAAACTTAGCCAAGCTACCACTTTCTTATTAAAAGTTAAAATGTTGAAAAGTTTAGCACTATTTTAGTACTGCACTCTCTCTATCTATTCGTTTATTGTCTATTTTCCCAGTTCCTGGGGTAGGACATTAATGTTTGGAGCAGAGTTTTCCATCCGGATGCCCTTCCTGATGACAATCACCAGTAAGTGGTGGGATCTTGTGAGACTACTATACAATTTCACATTTCCGATCAACCTAGGGCATGTTTTTGGACTGTGGGAGGAAACCAGAGTACCCGGAGGAGTACACTGACATGGGGAGAACATACAAACTCCACACAGAAAGTCCCCAGCACCAACCCAGGGATCGAACCCGGGACTTCTTACTGTGAGGTGACAGTGCTAACCACTCAGCCACCCTGCCCTATTTCAGTACGGCACTGGTGACCATAAATGTAATATCACAATATGGCTAAATATTCGTGGACATAAATACATGATTTAAGGTTTTTAAATATCGCAACATTTATGTCAGAACTGCAACGAACAAACTACATAATCTTTTTAAATAATTTTTATATTTTTTTAAGTGAAGACAAAGTAGCTACAAACTTGTAAGGGGAGGAGGTAACTTTATAATAATGCCAAATGTTTTTGTGTAGTTGGACAGCTGTCAACTTACTTTTGGCATATATGGTATATTTGGGAATATTATGTTAGTGTTTATTGTAATATATTCATAACAGTCCCTGAACCTATATTTTGCATTTATACTTGATACATGTGTAACCCATAGAGGACAGGTTTCTAATTTGTTTTATATCAAGCAATGGTAAATGCAAAATGCCAACCATCACACCACCCAAGTGTTTCTCACTCATTATACAGCTTCACCATCACCTTTGACTGTCATATCCCTGCTCTATCACACACTTCACTCATACTTCTCTTTGATAACATGCACAAGGGTGACAGTGAATGAGATAGATAAGAGGCATACCATGTTAGGATGTTTTAACACATGCAGTTCAAGAGTATACATGTAGCGATAAGATCTGGAGACCAAACAGAGTAGGATATAAATGCACTTGTCATTTTAAACAATCGCTGTAAAATTTTTTGCTATCTAAATTTAGGAGATAAGTGGCTATTGGACCATGCTACCCAGGAGTGCTGATGAGAATAGTGGAGGGAGAAATCTAACATTCAGACACCTTTACACACAGGAACAAGATGAACATGATAACTTGGCAATCACAAGAAAACATTGGCGATCACTTGCTTGTTGAATGTAAACTTAGCCCTGATTACCCTTAACCCTTAATTTTGTGAATTGTTGATGTGGTGTTTGATAATGACTTGATCAGTGGAATGGGACATAAGAACTTCAGAGTCACTTCAAGTCCCCCAAATCCTAATTAGATGTAGTGTCTGTAGAATGTACAAGAAGTCGTTCAGTCTCATAACACCTTAAAGACATATTGGTAATTAGAATACCAGCAAGTGGTCTACTGGTCCTTTGTAGATGCCTCAAATCCCAGAGAAGTTGAAACAGCTTCTATATATAGTTAACACAAAGCTTCTATTTCTGCACTACAAGTAGCATTTGTGCATGGAAATCTACATGTTGACAGGTTACTTTTACTTGCCCATACAGGTAAATCAGCTCACAGAGCTTTTAAGCACACAGACATTCAGCATAATCTTGCATGCTTGCACTTTACACAATGATATTTCTCCTGATTAATTGAAATTATTAAAGGTCTAATAAATGTGCAAACCTCCTCAATTTCCTTCCATTATTTAACCAATAGTAACTTTACATGCATTTACTTACTTACTGCTCAAAAGCTTTAACTTTTTTTCATACTGTCCAAACTTTCAGATCATTCAGCCACAATTGATTATAATCAATGATGTGACTAGGCTACCTCAAAAAAATTTTTGTAGAATCTCCTAGGTTTGCTCTGTATTGTATGTGGTGAGAATGTAAAAAGGTTTTAAAAAAACTTTTTGTAGAAACCTGAGCAAGTGATAACACCAATTTATGAATGAACAATGAAATGCAGCGAGATAGAGAGAGTGCAAGTGGCAAAAGTTATAAAAAAGAGAAAGTTATTAAAAGATAAAGACTGTGTATGGTATATGTGGTACTATAAAAAGCATACACATTTCAGTGCACTTAAACAGTTTCATGCGTTCTGTGGTTTTAAAGATGAGCAGATTAAAAAGCATGTAAAATAGTAACTGGAAATGACAACCAGGGCATGTAATATAGAATATCATGCAGTGTTCAGCATCATCAACTAATCTAATCAATTTTTACCATGAAACTGTCTTAGTATTCTGACATCACCTCATATCACGGAGCCTAGAACAACAACCAATTTCTGTATTACAATATTATCAGTTAAACTCATTTCAACCCATGTAAGCCACTGTACAAAAGATGATGGCAAAAGACAATGACTCTAACAAACTTATTTTGCTACAAACTCTAGCCAATTTTATAAATTTAACAAATAACTAAATAAAACAACTACTGCACTGATTAAACACATACATTCCTAACAACTCAGATGCTTTATGCCAGGTAAAATGCTAGTGCTAGTGTTACATATTTCAATGATAGTGTTCTAGGGTTAAGCATTACCTTTATAAGGCTGTGTTTTTTAGTTGAAAGTTGAAACACTGGAGAACCGGACCATCCATGCTCAAACATGTAATCACACATAAGGAAATACTCAGTTGACCTCCATAGACTGATCTGCCTAAACCAAGAAGAAAATAAGTCTATATACCAGCAAAAAGATAATTCATAATTCTCTAGGATAATTAACTGCAATTCATGTTCTGCCACTAGCATATGGCATACTCAATTTGCCTTAAAAACTGTTATGAACAACATATGTGGTGTCACAATGGAATGCTGCATGACAGAATGTTTAATGTAGCTAGCCCTTTTTAATTCACAAGACCTAGGCCTGTGATTTAGAAAAAAGACCCAAATTCTGGGATCACACACGCACGCACGCACACACGCACGCACGCACGCACGCACGCACGCACGCAC